>LUCH01006234.1:0-10046 GCA_013368495.1 Paragonimus heterotremus | reverse complement strand
GTGATCAAGTAATTCTGTAATGTGTAGATTGGTCAGCAGGTCAACCTCAATGGCAAGAATATAGTCAAGACAAGATGGCGCTTGCTCCACTTTCCGCCTCGTATGATGTTGGACATGCTGAAATAGCCAGAGTTCCACCACTGCCTTGAAAAAATTTCCTGCAGAGGACGTTGCGATGCTGACTGAGTGGTTCGTTGAGTCTAGCTCTGGTAATGGAAGTCCCTGTTTTCTGCGCTGGCACATAATCTACAGATGACGTTCTGCATAGAACGTTGTACAAGGCTGTGTCAGCATACCTGTAAGCGGAAGACGATTTGCGAATCACACAAACCAAGCAAGTAAAGTTTTGCCCGACGCTAATTACTTGCCGGTCTGGCTTCTGGAGATCCGTTGACAACTTGCAGTGTACACTTGGAGTCTTTTGGTGCGGTTTCGGTTAAAAACTATCCTGCCATTACCGATTTTACTAACAACGTGGAATACTATCATATTAAGAATGGATGAGTCGCTGTTTCGCAATTTCTTCTTTCATCAGTCCTCCGTGGTGGCTAACATGAATAGACCTCGCCGAAGCCAGATGTCTCAAAGCAAGTGTAGTTTATTGAGGAATAAATCTATTCCCATTTATAAGCAACACGAGTAGGCAGCTTTACTGGAAGTAGTAGCGAGCACAATGTAAAATTCTGAATACATCCCAAAAGAACACTGAGGTAAGCGAAAATAATGTACATAATTTGGGGTGGCCCATAAGAGTCGTAATATTACAATGCAACGAATGACAGTTCATCAGCAACAAATCACAATGAAAGAGAAGAAAATGGCAGACCAAAATCATTAAACGGACGAGGGATAAAGGGAATAATTCACATGTCATAAAAGATTTGATCTAAATAAATCGGCGCTGCGTCGATTCAAACGTGGTGACCAATAGTCATAATAGTGTACAGTAATTTTTGGGAAAATGACAACAGTTGAACCTCAAACATGCAAACTGCATCAGCAATGTACAGAAATCAACTTGTTAGGATAATGGAAGGACTGAGACTTCTAACGCTTGCAAACGGATGAGCGGATATCCGGAGGGAACTTCGTCGATGACGCCATAACAACGGAACGTTGCAGATATCAATATTTGTTCAGTCGAAACGGGATTTTTAGATGTTCATGCGTTTCACCATCATTTCTTGCATAAGGGATGTGTCGGAGTAAGGGGGCAACATGACTTCACGTGATAAATGTGAGAGGGTAAAATACTCCTATCGACTAGAACAACTAATGTAATAAGTAACATTCTGGCAAGGACTTCCATTCTATATTAATACCTCTGTGAGCGAATAGAACGTGAAGCTAGGAAGCAATTGTCATAATATGGCTCTACAAGAGGTTGACCGACAGCTTCTACTGGAATAGAATTGCCACCGGGTTTTACATAGATTTACAACACAAGTGATACATTAACTTATACAGATGTTTCTCAAAAAGCAAAAATTAATCTGTAATTTACTGAAGAGATTCGAGTCAGGAAGAACATTAAGGGTAACGCGAGATTCTAATGCCATCGAGCGAGACATACAAATGGAATAACATGTTGACTGATGAGCAGTAGTAAACTTTTGGTTTCCACTTAATATGAGCATCATTCACATCTGGTCGCAGCTGTTGCACTTCCATAAACGTCCTAGACTGTCTGTTTCAAAAAGATTGCTTGATTTGAGTTTCGCTCGTTTTAGAGCTAGTCAACAATTTACGTGCTTTTCGCTTTTCGGGACTAGGACTGCGATCACGTGTTACAGAAGCAGCCATGTTTAACACACTTTGTTTCTCACAAAGGTTTAGAATGCACAGCATTCATAGGTTGATCAGTGATCACCTAAAGCTGGCTACTATTAGTTATAATATGTAGACGAACCAAGATGGCCGGATTAACAGAAACGAACGCTTCATATGAAAAGGTGCGCATTAATCACGAACCCGTTTGCTAACGTAACAATGTACGAGATCGATTCTGCTGCAGTTGATAAGCTTTGAAATCCTGCGAGTGGCAGCTGGCACCAACTTACAGAGAATGTGACCTGACGTCGCGCATTACTAGCCGCTTTCATTCGCATGTTATCAGATCCGTTTCCAAAAATGTCATCTTCAGACAGGTTGAGTTTGAAAGTGGACACGACATTTACTGGGCTAGGAAAAGTTTCCCGGCTTTGCACACAAGTATGAATATCTTAGTTGCGTACGGGTGTTCGTTTCTGACAGACATTTAACAGAAAAGAGTTGAAACGTAGTTTTACAAAGCTTCGGAAGCCGCCTAAGTGAACAAGTTTTCTCTGAACCGTTGCTTTTAGTTTTGTCGCAGGCGGCTTTTGAATTTAACGGCGAACCTATTACCATTAACCAAACTATACATGGTTGTAAGATTCAGCTTGGGTCGCTGTATTCGGAAAGGGTCGACTTCAAACGTTTGGCATCGTTCCCTCTGGTCCATATATGATGAATAATGGGATAAAGTCTTCTTGAATATGCGTTGAAGACTATCCAGAGTTAGTCCATCAGTCTTATGCAGGTAGCCGCAAGTGAACGTGCAGCACTCGAAAGGAGGTACAGTGCGTAATTGGTTAGGGTTTGGTCGGGTAGCATAAAGAAAGGATGTATGTTGGATGTGGTCCACTGCCAATCTGGTTCTACTTAGTTGGAAACATGTAAGTTAGATGTGGACGAAAGAATTTCATTAACGTTTTCTCACATCGCTCACCAAGATGATAGCTGGTACGCTGAGGCAATCCGACATTCAAAAACCCCTCCGGTTCGCAAAAACCATGTACAACAATGTTGTACTGCACTGGAGAAAATTTTACTGGACAATTGGCATCAGCATACCAATGATATGGAGTCATTTTGTACATAATATGTGCAAGAACCGAGGTTCTTAGAAGAAACGTAGACAATTTAACAACATCAACGAAGGGAAGCATCTTATCACGTTTGATAACGTGACATCACCTATGTATATAAGACTGAGTGACGTTTCAAGGGATCTGAATCGCCCCACTGATGACTGACTGGGGGAAATGAACGGGTGTCTTCCATTTTTGCTGTGGGTGTGCCACTTAAATAGTAAGAAGCAAGCCGACTAAACCCTGGGTGCAATTTTGATCGAAGGGCACATGATCGGATTCCTTGTGTATGTCAGACGGTATGACAGCCGCATTTCTAGATTCAGCCGACTGCGAAATGTAATCCATAGGTTCGAATCAGTAGACCTCGCAACGTTTGCTCGGGAAAATTTATTGAGAGCAAGACCCCAGCCGTCTACTGTTTTTTCAATCTTGCTCGTTACAAGGATATATATAACACGTGAAATCCATTATTATCAGGTAGGATTGCGGAATACTATCGATTCGATTGAATTATAAATCTTGGCAGTCATGGCTTTGTCGATACAAAATCGGAGATTGGGTTAACTTCAACGTGAACATCACCCACAGTTGACCACGGGTATGGCATTTTCATAGACTGTATAGTCCGTCCCTTTTAAAAAGAAACACTAGACGCGAGTTCCGCTCACATTAGAGCTCGTCAGTAGTGCATATTCTTGCCACTGACGGGATTAGAACTCCGGCCACGCTGGTTATGAGGCAACCGTGTTTACCACTGCGTCACCGACCTCACAGTAGGCACGACCAAATTATCATACATTGACGCATAACCATTTTCGCTTGTAAGTAATGATAAGGTTGCCCGACCGCCTCGAGTGGAGACACGGTTACTGTCTTTTAACTCCAATCGACAACCCGCGGCTAAGGCTCCTAGACAGGTCGCAAGCTTTGATCTCATTAAACCTGCCGGGCGGTATTTTAGAATACTGGTGAGTATGCTGGGATTTGGTAAATTTCAAGTTGAACATCACCCACAATTGATCGCAGTTGTCACATTCCCATAGGCTTTCCACTCAATCTCTTTTGAAAAGAAGTACGACACTGGAGTTCCGCCCTCATTAGAGCTCGTCAGTTTTGCATATTGTTGTCAATTAGAGCGAAACTCCAGTCTAGTGCTTCTTTTCAAAAAGGCCTAGTGAAATGTCTATGGAAATGCGACGCCTGCGATCAGTTGCGGGTAATGTTCAACTGGAAATTATGCCTTTCACAACTGTCCGGCTTTAAGGTCGTACTGAAGGGAAGACGATCGTCTTGGTATGAGGCTCCGTTTATTCAAAATTCATTACAAAGTGAAGTCAAAAGTCTCAGCAAAATACCCGCAGTTCACCGACTGAAAGTAGACCGTATCAATGAGAAAAATGACTTCATCGAAAAATTGTCTAAGCTACTAGTTTGGTGGTGAAAACCTTCCTACCACTTTCGCGAATCCAAAACTTCATGGGGATCTGTCCACTCTTTCAAGTTTTATGGAAGCCTTCATCGCAATTATTGAGGTGGAATACGCGAGCCACTGACCTGAGAATATCCAATTTTGCGACGTTTCGAGGATGTTGACGGTAGGGAAATATACCAAGGTGCGACGTTTACCATGTATTTCAAAAAGTATAATAACACATTTTACAGTTAGGCATGTAATGACAACGTTTCCAGTGTGCTCATATGTACGAAGCTTGAGCTTTTTCCCCCATTTCACAGGGTTTCAATTAGATGTTTCTGGACAAATGTCGCTCCCAGAACCCTACGTAAACAACATTATCATATGGCCGCCTCCACTTTTGTGCATACGGGATGGTGTAAGAATGGGTATTATGTCGCACCCCATCACCGAAAAGGTTCAATAGTTGATTCCCTTAGAATTACGACATTTTGTCCAACTCGGGTAAAGTTAGCTGGTGCTCAGACAAAACACTATGCGGAAGCGGATAAGCTCAAGCTGACTGTCCATCAATGAAAGGTGTATTTTCCAGCCAGTTTGGTAAGCAGCGAGGAGGTGTCGACTATGAACAGAGTGCTACGGCACAACACTAACTACATATAAAAGAAGGATGCACGGTCGAGCATCGAGGTGTGTAGTATGAATGGACATAAACTGATAAATGATTAGAACATGGACAAGTCAGACGGCTTACGCAAGATACAATGCAATGTCCAAGTTGATAACAGTGTGGATAACAATATCCAGGTGTATGCTGTCTGTCGGCAGTGTTACAGGGACTGGACCACGTGAACGCAATGTGGAGCTGTACTATTGTAGTGTAGCTCACGTCCTCGTGTCCGCTGGTCTTGCACGTTGCTGACTTGTTCGCTGTCCGACACTGGGCGTCAAAAGTTGTGTTACCTCTCTCTGGATTTTTTCGTCCTTTAACGTGTTGATCGACTTACCCGATGGCCCGAAGCTATACCTATCAAAGACCCTACCGCAAACCAGACTCGCCCATTCATTTTAAGAACGGCGGACATTAGTACAGCTCCACATTGCGTTCACGTGGTCCAGTCCCTGTAACACTGCCGACAGACAGCATACACCTGGATATTGTTATCTATACTGTTATCAACTTGGACATTGCATTGTATCTTGCGTGAGCCGTCTGACTTGTCCATGTTCTAATCATTTATCATTTTATGTCCATTCATACTACACACCTCGATGCTCGACCGTGCATCCTTCTTTTATATGTAGTTAATGTTGTGATGTAGTTCTTTTTTCATAGCACACACTACTGCCCTTCATGACAAGTCCGTCCCCCACCCACCATTCCGCTATTAACTTTCGGGGATGCTCACAAGCCGGTACTGAAGTTTACTCTACGTTATATGGGGTAAGGGACTTCTAATACTCCTCAGAGTTGTTACGCATTTCTATTACTGAGAGTCGTCTGTATGCGTTTCATCTGGAATTGGAACTGGAGACCCGGGAAATGCTCCCATATTTTACCGATGGAGTTTTCAGAAAAGTTGGAATTGCAACTCTTCACGCTCTTACCTCATGTAACGTTATCCATCTCATGAATATTACGTCACCTACTATATCTCAGTCCATCGGGTGCCCTATGCAACTGACTAGTCTGACATTTGGGTAGTTGGTCCACTCTATCGCCCTGCCCCTTTCCACCTTCATCGAGATGAACAGATCATCACCCAGTTGAAAAGAACGACTTCATTAGGGTAATCTTATGTACTCGTGAGGTGATACTTTGAATCCCCTGAGGTCAGTTTCCTTACTGGTTGGCACATGGGCTCCAAAGATTCAGTGGCGGCCAAATTTAATAACTCAGTGATTTCCAACAGCTTAACCGTATGTACACCGTACAAAATCAACCAAGTCCTGTTTCTGCAGAACCACATTATCGCCGATGAAGAATTGGTGGTCGATTGCCTTAAAATTGCCTTCCCTATTGAATAAAAATAGCCCGCCATTGTAATTTTTGGCATTGTCTGCGGCAATAAAGTTGATTGGCCAGTGAGCGGCAACCGCAGAGCTTTCAGTTGAACGAATGCAGAACGTTTCGGTTTGTATGATCTGGTTATGAACCGAGAAAAGCCAGGACCCACCCCGTTATGGTGGTGGTCTGCGCATGAGGTTGTTTCGTGTTGAGGTTAGTCCACTTCTGTCTACGGATAAACCTTGGAAAGCTCCCTGTCAACTTTGCTCCTGCACAGTCAACTTGGTCTGCACTGAACGGAAGGCTTGGATGACATTTTTGAGCATCCGAGACTGAATATGACCACCAGTCTTACAGTTGCACTCAAAGTCAGTGCATTGCTGTCATCCCGAAAGACCGCCCCAGCTATCGACAGGGGCTTTCAAACTGAACCTAAATGCCTGCTCTGCTTCTAGTCTTCTACGTTCAAGACACAGGTGCGTGATCCTCAACCGATGAATCCCTCGTGACATACGCGTATCGTCACGTAAGATGTCGATGGGCTTGCTGACCCTTACGATAGCATCTTATTCTCGTACTTTGCGGCAATGAGCGCGGCACTAATCGTCGTTCCTTCTGATGTTATATGTACAGCAGACATCTTCGTTTACTGTGCTAGCTCAGTCGCATAATCCCGGGAGTAACTCACACAAACCGAATGGAGTTTATCTTCTTGTTCTTTATGGAGGTGCCGAACAGCTTGCCAGCCCTCTACAACTGTCGATCATCCATTGATCCCAGCAGCGTTTCGAACCCGACTAACGTAACTCCCGTATTCCAAGGTGTTCATCTCAGTCTCCCGACCAATTGCAGGCCAACCTCTGTATTCACTGGCGCATCCGATATTTCAGAAACGCTAGTGTATGATGCCACTTCTAACCACTTGCCCGCCGAAGACTTCTTTTCTGGCGCCCAGCATGGCTTTCGTAAAAGGCAGTCTCTTGTTGGCCAATGATGACTGGAAGATGTCAACCGATTTAATAACGGGCGCAGGTGCAGTGTATCTGAAGCTTGCGAAGGCATTTAGTGGTTTGAACCATACAGTGTTAGCCGAATGAATTACACCACATTTGCGTTCATGGCAGCCTGCCCGGTCGCTATAATCCTAAATCACCGATCGCTGTTTTCGTGTTCAAATCAACTCCTAGCTTCTCTGTCCTCGGTCTGGGCCGTAGTAGAATTCCTTGAGTGGTGAATCTGGGACTCTCCTGCGTTAAATATACGTGAACGATACTACCTGTTCACCATCTTCTCCCGTGGTGCTGTTTTCGGATGTTGACAGACTGAGGCGTAGCATTAAAGCGTCAGAGGATCCGGCCCTCCTGAAAAGTGATTTGAATATCGTTTGACCGATAGCGGATCAGCACTCAGGAATTAAGCGTCAAGTGGTGCAAAGTAATATATATTCCGCTCGCCTCCAACACAGTGGTCATTTTAACAGTGCTTTTGGTCAGTCTATATCTAATGCGAGGGAATTAAGGACATCCGTTTGCCAAACACTGTCTAGCTCATAATACACAGAAGCTAATACGAGGGAAGCGGATGGGATCTTGGTAATTATGGTGCCGTTTATTGGCAAGTTTTACCCCTACATGATTTGTATCTCTCTACAACAGTTTTGTTCAACCTCGTCTGCAAAATTGTACCAGGACCTGGCCTCTATCTAATAATGGACAAGGCCTCCTTGAGGCTGTCCGACGGAGAGCCACCAAGGCAGCCCTGGGAATGCGCACGATATTCTGTGAGGAAAGACATGTTGAAATTAGTATGCACTTACTCGAATTTCGAGGATTACGGTGCGTTTTGTTGTTTATTTCTCTCATCCCTGAACACCGAAACGACCTCCAAGAACAGCCTGATCTTTGTTGGTATTATGTTGTACAGGTTGACAATTCATGACAAGGTATGTTTGTTTAGCCCAGTTGTATGCCTTATTTCCGCTAGCATGAAAATTATTCACTTCTCCGCCTCGCGCGTAACACGCAGTACTCTTACTGGCTGTAAAACTTCTTGTTCATCGATCGTGGCAGTATATGGAGTACTGTGTCGTTTGTCATCTTCTGAATTATTGTCACTGGTAACTCACCGAATCTGGAGTAAGACTTTCTGGGCGAGTTCCCGCATCACCTCAGCTATCTGAGTAGAATTCACTTCTCTACGAATACTGCTTTGAACAGGCACGCCGTCAAACTAGATCTGCCATATAGTTGATTATAATTTAGGCATAATTTTTTCATTACGAGGTCAAAGGTTGGAGTTACCTTCGCAACGGTTTCGTACAACCTAGCTCGGGTAGTACTCGTTACACATCTGAAGGCAGACACTATCCTAAATGAGGGTATGCAGGTGAAGATATCTAGCAGTTGGTGTATGTTTACTGATGTTCTTTCTCTAAAGAACGAAGTGCAGGGTCTGCGACAGCTAGTCGAACCAAGGAAGCACAAGGTGACAAGTCACTGTCGGCTCAATTTCAGACTAGCCAACTTTTGAAATATGCGAGAACATTTATTCTGGGCTAACTACCCACCACGTGAGGAATGTAACACGGTAGGCGAAAATCTAGAGCGTGTTATGCTACACCTGAATATCGCGATTACTGGTGCTGTCCCGCTTTACACTCCACGCCTAATCTACCAGTCTTCCTACCTGGAACCACTGACAAAACGCCTAATGAAAGAGGACTGAGACCTGTGGAGTGATGGCGTCTAAAACCTGGTATGCAAATGCTGCCGCAGTTGTTAAGGTGCCCACCCTGCGACCGTCCCAGGGCGCCTCCGACGTGAGAAAGAAGAAAAAACTACTTGACTCGGTCCTAAATAACGGAACTGCTCGAATCGGTTGAGACTTTTTACACCGCTATGCACATGTGCAATTCTAACCCTTTCTCGTAAGTTGGTGGGAAGATGTGGACACTATGTACCCTATAAATACCTTGTACTTGTTGCCCTAGCAGCACCCCGTTTTGGAACGGAACAAAGCCCTATATTCTGAACACGTTTTTTGGTTTGCCTTGGGAGCTACTAGGGGACAGTCGCGGTAATTCTCGGGACCGAGGTTTTCTGTGTTAATTATTATCACGAGGAGAGTTCGAATTATGCCAAACGCATTACGATAGCTAGAACGAACCAGCGTACCGTTCAGAAAGGTTTACAATGCACAGCAGACGTACGCGCTGACCGCAGGGTCCTCCAAGTATCACCTGCTAGACACATCGCTGATATGCCCACAAGTGTTGAAAGAGTGCGCCGGTGAAAAAGCGGAACCGATCGTTGGCTTGCTCCAACACTCATATTATATTGGTTGTATTCCAGCCAATTGGATGCACGGTATTATCTCCTCCATCGACAGTGGTGGAGATCGAACAGACATCAGTAACTTAGGACCAGTTGCTCCACAACCAATCATGTCAGAAGTGATGGAGAGCACAGAAGACGATTTCGTTAGAAACTATTTAACTACTCACTCCCAACTACTCACATCCCAAGACACGATGACAATTCGTGTTCAGACAATCCTGGACCATCTGTAGTAAAACTTGGTTGTCTGAAAGTTGAACGAGAAACTGATGAGAAATAAGTGAGCGTGTCGCCAATCAACTAAGTCACAGAAAGTTAATTTCTCTTCAATACAGTTGGAAGGCAACTGATCTGCTGATCATTGTTTTGACTCCCGCGTACTATTGCAGCCACAA
>LUCH01006233.1:0-26700 GCA_013368495.1 Paragonimus heterotremus | reverse complement strand
TTTCAGAACGTAACATCGATTAGGAAAGACAACATTATGCTTTTATCGAGAAAAATGGTGACGCTTTTTTTTTAACACAAGTGCAAATATGGGCAATTTTTAGATACAGCTGATTTTTATCATTGCAACACAACCGTTATACTCGATAAAATCTGTATATTTGTCCCACAATATGCATTTGAGTATTTCATGAAAAATGTGAAAAATCTCTTTTCGCGCCTAAATGGTCGTTTGCAACTCGTTTCGGCCTTGAAACACCATACCGGCGAACGACACAATTGCCTATATTTCTGCATGACATGTATACATTTTTATGGAAGTATGCTATTTATGTAACTATATGTACGTCTATATACACCTCGTTTCCGACATGTATAGGCATATATGCAATTGTCATACAAATTTTATAAAATATTTTCCATATGTGTACTCATTTATACATGCATATGAATATCTATTTTATTCAGAAATTTATTTCCCTCATACATGCAATACATATACACATATATATATGTAGCGACTAAATTTATATATGTGGAATCGCATGATTGCATGTTTCACCAATGTACGTACGCGTTTTTTCATTCCGAAACTGTTTGAGCATTCATATATGATATTTATCCATACATCTATATGCATGACATATGGTAGATATATACGGTATATACATACAGGTATGTCCACAGAGAACCTACTGTAGAGAGACTTAGTGTACCTCATTTGTCTAACGCAAATAGCCACCACAAACTTGTCTGCAAATAGACGCGAAGGGAAAAAGTGAACGTAACTCGTGAAACTATCCTGAGTGTGGCCCGCAGCATTGGTTGCACTATACCCAGTGGACGTTTTCTTCATCTCACTCAACGGGGTACTCCCCCTGGAAGCATATCTGGCAACCGTTGCAGTCCACAGGTTTTAAGGCACGATGACGTTCAAAACGTTCCCGAACTTTCGTTTTGAACTGCTCACGTATACCCTTAGCAACTCACCCCATACGAGCTGTTTCCATGGGACCTCCGATTATCTCAGTCTCCGGCTTTTTAATGGTCAATCCCACGACTTTCAGGGTTACACTTCTTGTATTTGCCAGATGGAAGATTTGATGCTTCCGCTGAAGCTACGGGCATGTGGCTTAATTCGTCAGGTACATATGTGATCTTGTTTGTGGTCTGTACTCCGGTAGCGCCCTCTTGGTACATGAGCCATAATGAAAATGCTGCGGTTTGGGATATTAGAGTTTATTGTCGAGCCTTCTTGCGCCGATCAGAAACTGTAATTTTATGGGCTTGTTCTCGTTTTCCACATGACTGGTGGTGTGGGTACCAAACAACACAGTGACCTGAAGTTTATGCATGGCCCAAACACTCATACAAGATAGCCAAGTACTTACCAGATACTGGTACGCCTCACTGCTGATAAGCTTAACGGCCTACAGCAAGCCAGTAAAATGCCCTCTGTTGCCAATGAAAACCACATTACGTGTCCACTAGCACAAACGGTTTTTCTGGTAATCCCCTGAGCCTACCAACTGATGACATTGCCGAGGCACATCTTTCAGTAACTTGAAACGACAAAATACTATTGCACACTGTGGTAACACGTCACGTACTGCTGTCCATTGGGCTGCTGAGCGATCAACGATAAAGTTTTGAAGGGCAGACATGCAAAGCAGCATTTTAAGCATGCGCTCCAAAACTATCCTATAACTGGCAGTGGTCTCGTTCGGTATCGATGCGCAAAAGGACGTAAAAGCAGCTCCAGTCACATCTGCCAACGTAGAATGCCATGTTATGGAGCCGCCGTCGTTTAACCGATGAGTGGCATCGCCGAGAATAACATCCCCTTGCCTAGGATACAGCCGAAGAGCACTTTTAGACACAAACATAACAAACATAAACACTTCCTCTCTCAATAGAAAGTTATAATTGTCTTCTTCTTTTGATAAGTCTCGCAGCTTGATGACTTTCCTGCGATCATCCAACTTGCTGCCACTACTGCGTAGGTTGCTTAAATCGTGTTGACGCATCTAAACCTCATTTTTCATGTTCACGTACAACCTCATTTCCCGGGCACTCTTGAGGTGGTCCACCATTTTACGCATATGCAGTTCATCATCAGCAGCTAGTCGTGTATTCCTAGAATATGTGTCAGGCCTACCAACCTGTAGGTCGTGTGTGTGGACCGGGCTCGCCTTTTCAATTTGATACCCATCAGCACGATCATGCACGACCCAGAAGGCATTATATCTGCAGCCTACGAAACCACAATTGGTTACTATATCAATTGAATAGATAAACATTACCGTTTGGAGGGCGTTGTCCTACGTGTACAATGCACACATTTATTCACCAAAATTCCATACGAGCAGCCCGGCGGTAGTTCTATTCTCCTGTTTCTTAATATTTGCGGCTGTCTGATAAGTTTTAGTACGAAAGTTTGTGTAATTTTCTCATTGAAATTTGCGTAAGTCCTCCAGATATTCTTCAAATTTTGGGTACCCCAGCTGGAACATTCTATTAGAGGTGCTCTCAACGTTCACCGCCGTGTTGATTCAACGTACTAAAATGATTTATTCGTAATGGACTACTTAGACAATAACAGATGATGCCACTTTAACTGAAATGTGCCGTTTGCCGCATATGACTGAAACATCATTTGGACCATTTTGCTAACAGTTCAGGTAACACTCATTTCATCGGGACTTCTCAACGATTCGTGTGCAAAAGGAAACCCACCCTTCGTTCACTCTGTGTTTTGTGTCGCTTTTGTATCAAGTTTTGGAGAGATAAAGGCTAATGGAATCGACCATTTTCTTCAGCAATTTTCCGGATTCACCTGCCGCCGGAATTACCTCCGTTGTGACTTCAGCATTATTTTGGAGCAACACGATGGACCGTAGCCACTGGACACTTCATTCTGCGTAGCAGAACTTCGTGCCAACGCACTTATACGAACTACCGTGAGGCAATTGCTTTCATTTTCATTATATACCGGCGATATATTCACCTCTAAGTTCTGTGTAGTGTTTAGATCCGTTAAGCAGTGAATACAAAACAGAGCAGGGTTAACTGCAGGATGGGTTTTTAGTAAATGAGAATCAAGTAACGTTCTGTAGTAATCTTTAGAAGCGCTGCTGACGAACTCAGAAGGAGGACTTTCAGAACTTAATGGCTCTGTAAAAAAAGCAGTGCAGCTTAAGAAAAGTTCGGAGACTAAGCTTGAAAGCCTACCTGTTGTGTCCTCACCGGCCGTCATCATTCGCTATGATGAAGAATTGCTCAACCAGGACTACTCTAACGATGGCGTGTTTGAGACTTGAATCACCGTGGAGTCATTAAAATTCAAGTGGATACAAATCAAGGATTTTACGTGGAAACTTGTACGCGACATTTCTTAGGCACGCCGGACACACTCAACACCTCGTGTGTCTCTCTTCAAACCGGTATATAAGACCTGGTCGGCATACTCGAGAAGCGGACTTTTATAAACTCTGTGAAGCGTTTGAAGCGCTCTATCGTCCATGCGGGTGAAAGTGCGCTTAATCACCCTACGAGCCTTGGATGTTGCTACAGAGTTAGCAAAAACAACGAGGTTTGGTAGAACATTCTAGCCCTTACAAACGTGCGGTGAGAAAAAGCTATATATGCGTTCCATTCTGCTATGTTGGACCTCTAGTTTTAGGGGCTGGCCCCTTATTGTCATGCTAGTCCTCCTATTGGGAGGCAGCCGGTACGGATGATCCGGGGACCTCATTATCAAAAAGGTTAACACCACGTCACCTCTAAGCCGGCGATGCTCGAAAAGGTATATGCTCAAGGATTTAGGCCCTTCATCTTACGGCCTAGTTTACAGACTTCGGAATGTCTTATTGGCTCGACGCTGCACAGTCTCCAGGAGCGACTTGTCCTTTTTCAGGGATTTGGTGGGCAGATCACAGTTTTATCTCCCGGACGCGGCCGAATGAAACTTTTATAAAGGGGCTGAAAATAACCAGTGCTGAACTGGCCGGGGTGTTGCTAGCCTTTTTTGCACTTGTTTCAACGTTCGCAAGACTCGAAGGAATGTGCGGGACAGTGATTTCTAGATCCTTCTCGATAAGAGCTGTTTGGAGCGAGTACCCATCGAGGTAACGTGTGGTGCATAGAGAGCAGCGAACGCACATAACTTTACGCTTACCAGCATTAAATTTGAGTCATTTCAGTCGGGACCAGTTGAATAGAATGTCAAGGACCTTTTTGGGATAAGGGAATCATTAGTAATGTTGACGGCTTGCCAGATTTTGACGTCATAAGCAAACAGTTATAACGGGGAAGTGATTGAAAGTGGAAGGTGGTTGATGAGTATCAAAAACGGTGGCTGACCTCGAATTGAATCTTGGGGTACCCCACCGAGATTAGGTCTGCAGGGAGAGAATACATTACTAACATGCACCCTGTGCAGATAGTTAGCGAGGAACGACCAAAGCCGCTGGAGGAAATTGGCTCACGCCCCGTGATGGGCGAAATTGTCGATTACACAGCATGGTCCACGCTGCGAAACGCTCGGCACAGTCGTGATATACGACGTCCATTTCATAGCTTTGGTCCACTGATCGATGACTACCAGCAGATTTGCGGTACACGAACGGCCCTTGCGAAATCCGTATTGTGTATTGGAGAGAAAACTCACCAGGTGAGGTACTTATATAGCCAGTCATATACAAGCGCCTCTGAAAATTTTGAGATGTGTAATAATGTAATTGGTCTGCAATCGCTGGGACCACCCTTGAAAACGGGTGTGATGCCCCTGACTTTCCAGCTGCCGGGTACTGTTCCCTGGGAGATAGATTGCATCGAGAGTAAGTTAAGTGGATCAGTAGACTATTCGGCCGCTTCCCGCAAGGCCTTGTGAGACACACTGTCAAGGCCAGGACAGCTGTCCCTGAGACACTTGAATTTAACCAACACCGCCGTAGAGGAAGTATCCACGTTGCAAGTGCCATCGATTTCTGCATCAAGACGAGCCTGAAGAAACAACGATGACTGCGCAAGAACATTGCTGTAAAACTCTGCGAGGACATTAGCGGCCTCTTTATCAGAGTAAGATGGGCCTAAAACTTGTGAAACTTCAACTTTCCCCTTGTGAACTGATGACACAAATCGGAGGAAGTTATTAGGATTAGCGACAGAACGTTCTGCAAGACGTTATTGGTGATGAAGACGGTCACGTAGAATTAACAGTGTATACCGGTTGCTTAAGGAAGCGTATATTTTTTGACCAAGATCAAATATTAGTAATCGATAGCACGTTCAAAGATACTGCTTCTTCAGAATAAGTTTAAGTGTACCAGAGCGTAGTTGACGTAGAGGCTTGTTCCGTTCTGAGCCTGATGATGGTGCAGATTCACAAACAGCTGCGGAAAGAACGGTAATGAGCTTCTTGCGCACATCATCTGCAGAGTAAAGGGGAGCGTAGTCCGACCAGGGTTGCGTTTCCAAGTTACCGAGTACTTACTCCCTATCCATTTTCCGAAAGTTCCTAACGATTATTTGCTGTTGAGCTGGCCAGGTTTGTGGTGTAAATGGAGTGGAATAAGTCGACAGCATGATCACTTAATTGGAGTGGTACGGTGAATTTCCGATTGTCCACCATCAGCCCTTCGATGGTGAATAAATGATCCAGCCGCGACGAGCTATGACCAGTACGCCACCGGGTGAAACCAGAGGTATGCTCCTTTGGGCCTAATGCTACGACTGTGTGAAAAAATCGTGTGGACAAAATTTTCAGTGACTGCGTACGAGAAAGCCGGAAAGTTAATTTCAGATTGGTTGAAATCGCCTAGTAAGAAAATGTTGGAAAGTCTTAAGGTTGGTAGGACTTCCAATCCAGTTAGCAAGGGTTTGTCCTTTCAATTATCTGGAGATAGGGGACTCCTACTAGTCAACATTCGAATCGTTTAGGGAATCGAACACCAAATGGTTTCCCGAATCGCAAAAAATTACTGGAGTGCCAAGCAAGAAAGGTCTGAAGAGAAGTGTAGGCATTGATGGTCCATCTCCCTACTCTACCTTCACTTCCATCCGCAGGGAGGATAACCATATTCCCCAAAGCGAGCTCAGACTCTAACATGGACGTGGTTGACCACGACTCCGTTATGGCAACAATCCGGGGCTTTGGGGTAAAACGGATTTCGCGAAGCCCTGGTACTTTATTTACAACGCTAAGCACATTTGTGCACATGCTCTTCAGAGAGTTAATGGTAAAGGAATAAACACTGTCCTCGGGTTGTGAATGTGGTGGTTCATGCAGGACGCAGCGCTGGTGGAGATCACCGACTCCACAGGAGCCGGGTATAGTTGGTAGTCATCGAACCCCCAATAAGCGTCAACAGACTACAGATACGCGTGCGATGAATGGCTGTTAATAAATCCCGTTCCTGTCTAGAACGATCAAGGTGAAACTTAATCCCGCCAGGGATAGGGCGACGTCGGCGTCGAAACAACTCCAGTATATGCGATGCAATCTAACGCGAAGTGACGGTACTTTTGATGAGTTATGGGCGAGATACGCTCGATTGCGGATCGGGCAGCAGGATGCGGTCTATACATTTAACTTGGACTTTGGTAAGTTCAGTTGCAGTTGACAGAACTCGCAATGACTTTCGCCGTGTTCCAGCTCGTCGCTAACGGAACCGGAGACACCCTTAATGATAAAACTGCGAGTGGTCAGTGGTTCCAGTTTCGTTCTTATTGAGCTTTGGCTTCTGGCGCTCGGCTGGTTGTATATCAGGGCACGTCCTGGTCCCCAAATCGTTTTGCGGCTTATGTGCCATTAAGAGAACGTCTGGGGCACATGGTTATACGTCCATTCTAGTGCAATGGCTTATCCACAGCTGTCGATCATGCTCTTTTGGGAGCTTTAAGCAGGTGGCGTCACATTCCCAAGGGTTTTGAACAACTACAAAATCTTCGCTAAGGATTTCAGCCGAACTTACACCATTATTGACGGAGCTCTCTCGGACAGCAGCGCTAGGCTTCCTAGATAGAACAGAGCGGAAACATCAGAACTCGACCCTGTTTGTTTGCATGCTGCTGGCGGTCTGTCAGCGGTAATGGGTACGAGCGCTTTGGAAGCAACTGAAGTAGCCCTCTTCGACTGCTCCTAAAGCCTCTGGCGTAAACGGTGCTGTGCCTATGGCACTCGCTTTGCATACCTTATTAACCATGACCCGTGGATCAGGGGACGTTACATCCACCGCTCAAGGTGAGGTGCTGGCTCGAGAACTAGCAGCGTGCCTAGTAGTCCACCAGCAGACACAAAGGAGGTGGATGCAGACCAGCTGTGTTGCTGTTAATATTTTGTAGTTATCGCTAGACATGCCCAAACACGACGCGTGGCACTTTGTGTTGCGCAGCAAGCACTGCACAGCGTGGTCCATTGAGCGAACAAATTTCGCACAAGATCCACAGTTAGGCCTTCTTACCACCTATGACAAGTTTAGATATAAGCCTGGGGTGACTAAGCGAATAGGAATCAGTTGATTAGTAATTGTCGAATTCTTCAGTGTAAGGGAGCAGACAAATATTAGCCAACCAAGGTACACAGAAGTTCAAACTCACCGTATTCAAATGTTGTTGCTAAGTGGTTTAAAAACCTAGAGGTTATTTGTGTCATCGTTAGTTTCCGTTCCAGGTCCCGTGGAGATAGGATTGAAATCAAGGTGTTGCAAAATTGTACCATGCAGCGTCGATCAGTAGACGAAAGAAAGGTGGGTGTACATAGAATATGAAGGTAACGGAGGTTGCTTCGTTTCCACACATGGAAATAAAAAGCAATCCTTCACCACAGACTGCCACCAAAAGTTGTGACCACCGCAACAGGACCTTGAAACATTTCAGTTACTTCCGTCCATACCAGACTGTAACTGTTAAATACAGGTTATCTGCTGAGCAGTTCAGATTTCCTGCAGATAACAGAAGAATATTATATTGGCCAGGCAGACTCGTCGAAACCCCTCAGATTGCTGCAAGTTTTCCCGCTGTGTGATCCGGTGGTGTGCTTTAGTCGGCTGGCCCTGAAGTTACCACCTGCAAATTTATCGATTTACTTCCACCCCCTGTATTCTTTTGGCTTCTTTTATATGGCTATGGAGAACAAGACGAGAGGCATTGAAGAATCTAAGGGAAAGTAATAATAATATCCTTGCTTATTTACGACTGACCGGCTCATGACGGTCACGCCACCGGTTCTCTAAGGGGTATGAAATGTAACCAGTGCGCACGCTGGGACCCCAAACAATGTTCAGGCCTCCAAACGGATCTTTATCGCTCCCGTTTTAACAAGAATGCGGTTTCGTCTTAATGCGTTGACGGCTGCGCAGGAAACCCACGCGGAAAGACCAATTGTGGCGTTGTTCTATGTCGAAACTGAATGAGCGTGACCTATTTGCAGCGTAGTTTTCGACGACTGAGCGTACTGTTGATCTTTTGAAGGGTGTCGACAAATACACCGACTCATGTTTTGATGTTAAACTTACTGATCGACCCACATCGGTTCCTAAGTGCCACAGCATAGACATTGATATCCGCGCCCTAGATTCAGACATTTCGTCGCTCATAAATGGTTCATAAATGGTCTTGAACGATGGCGCTACTGATGATGCTGCCACGAGCTTATCCACCTGCGCCCAACTTTTGCTAATCTGACGACAATATCCATTGGTACTACCGAACTTATCAATTCTGCGGACAGTAAGCAGACGTCAGTCATAATTTAAAAAAACGTTTTGGAAACTTTGGCACGCAAGGTGAGTAGAAGTAAACGAAAAAGTAAGAGCACGGAAGGCCGTAAAGTATGCGCATCACGAAGCGAGGACACTTTCGCGGATACAGGCCTCAGTTTAAAAAGCTGAACCGAAACTATCAAGAAAACTTTCGAGGGGTCGCATGATGTCCGACATTAGATGCATTCAATTTCCCGTAAGAATGCTTTTGTCCCCAATGTTTCGCAGGTATCACAGTTCAAAAGTTTGCGTGTTTGGGTAAAATTCCGGAAAGTTTTCTAAATCCGCGGCCCACGATATTAATGGTGGTCTTGAGGAACACAGGGATCTTGTACGCTTTGCCTTCATACTCAGATGATCTTGTGTAAGTGCCAAGGAATATCTGCTATATGTGGCCAACTTCTCAAACGAATTAGGGTATTAAAAACTTGTGAGCGTGATGTGCGGCATATGAATAAGATTAAGACTTGTGCGTTTTCATTAGTTCGACAGCACTTCACTTTGTCGCCTGTTGAGTCACCAGTTCCAGAGGACCTTATAACAGGAAACTGAGCGGAACTAAGCGGTTTCAATTTATCAGAAAACAGTGCCCTTTATGGATAAAAAACAGTACTTACGATGGTTATTACAGTTCAGTTCAGTTCAGTTCAGATCACAGGACTTGAGGATGGAGTTCTCACGTTTTGCTTGGCCAGTTTGTTTCCGTGTTCTTCGATGGCCGTGCATTTAGCAACTGGGCTGTTTGAGTAAGACACGCAATGAACAGCAGCTGGTCGTCGTCTGTGACTGGTTGGCGTCAGTCTGACCCTATGTCCGTCTGTAACAGTTTGTGCGCGAACAGGGATAGGCCCCATCAACTCAAGGCAAGATACTGCCTTAGTCTAATCTTATTACACTCCTCTACCCTTTTACCTTCGATGATGCTGACCCTGGCTTATTGATTCCAGCCCCCTCTAGGTGGTTCTTAGCAAAATGCGTATTCTATGGAGCAAGTTGGTTAAGGTGCGAATGGTAGCTGGTTACCAGTCATCTGAAATCCTCGCCTTCTACGAAGTATGATTACCATCAAATATGTACGACCGTGAGCCGCTTCCAGCAGATTACACACTTCTTAGGCGTGGCCATGTATCCCAACTACAAGGAGATCGTGTTGCTCTGAGTATCAAAAATGACCCTCATGTGATGAATATCGGGTCTCTCAGTTTTTCCGATGGGACTATGCTGTTTCTAATCCATCCGATGTTCTGCAGTTTATCCGTGAACACACGTCAGACAGATGTCTGTTTCTGGTTGACTTCAACGTGCCAGAAATTTGCCAGCAGCCCTCTTTCCGTCAAGCCGCATCAGGAGCCTTCGCGAACTATCTGATCGATCCGAATCTTCAGATACCACCGGAGCAGTGTTTTGACCGGGCAGAGGGATTGATGGCACACTACACCCGGTCACCATTGGATTTCATGTGGGTTCTACCGGTTGACTCGTGGCCAAAAATATGAGCGTAAGCCCAGTTGACTCAGTTTTGCTTAGTCGTATACAACCCCTGCTTCGTTAAAGAGGTTCACCTGTAGGAACAGCCACTGGGGAGATTCCTGCCGTTCCAGCCCCACTTGTGTCTTAGTTTGTCCTACGGTCCCCGGTCAGAACTGATCAACAACGGTCTTTACCAGACGGACTGAGATCAGCTGAAATACAAGGTAATGAGATCGATTCTTAGAAGTGACTCTGAACAGAACACAACAAACACGGCATATCAAGAAACTGTACAGCACTGTATCCGTGACGTGAGCATGCAAGCCGGATTGCATCACATATTTCCCGAAGATTCGTGAAGAGTGCGGACCTGGAGTCTCTTTTTCTCGAAACAACCGGATGGTCTCTGGTGTCTGACGATTTAGCCGCTGTTAGTAGATCGCTTATTTAAGGCCAGTAGGTGCAAAATTTAATAATACTCCACAGCGATAAACCGAGAACATGATTCAGAAAAACGGCCTCCCACTGGACCTAAGTTGATTGCGGACTTCCATGTGACTTCGAGACGGTTTCGCCGGGTGATATCTTCTTTTGATACAGAAAGGAAAAAAAGTGAAGATAAAACAAATAGAAGAGGGTTGTAAACAACAATAACTGATAACTGAGATCTCCTAAACTTCAAACAATTCAAACATGCAGAAGGGAAGAACCATGCATAAGGAAGGCTTTACCTAACTAGACAGGCAACAAACAGCCAAGCAATAAACAAACTGGAGGTTAGTCGACCACTCAGGTACTTGATTGAAGACGGGACCTGAACAAAGCAACGCTTGCGCACTGAAAATTTTCATGAAGGTAATTGTGCTTGAGGTGATTAAACAACCTCCGTCTTAATAATTTAGTACTCGAAGTGCACAGGATTCCCCAGAAAAAGACAAACGTCTCACAATCTGTTCATTATCTCGTTAGCTCATCGTTAGGACTTCAAACGACCGGAACATTTGCTTACCTAACACCCTGTATTTGCTCGTGCATGCTCCGCCGGTAACGCAGCCACGTGCGCTACTTTTATTGGTTGTGAACATTGCATGGATTTTCGTGGTTCTTGACCTCACGTCTGAATTGATATCGTTGCGGCTTCATTCTCTTCCAATCTATTCCCGTCGCAATTATTTGTGCTTGTCCCTTCCGTTTTTAGTTCTTCGCATGGTCTGGTTGTACTGTTGAAATTCACTGGAAACTGAGAACAAATTGAGGCTTATGATTTGCCTGCGCAATAGTCTTCATGTCAGCGGTTACGTTAGTTCTGTGATAATTACTTTTGTCGTTCCTTGGTCGTAAAACCCGGAGACCTTATTCAGCCTTCACCTCGTAGATGTTACAAACCGCCGCTACTGCCAATTTCCGTAGCAGGTCGAGGAGTGACAAGTCCACACACGGAACCATTGCTCCTTGCGCAGATGTCGCTGGTGCCTTCTGTTTGACCACAACGAGTTTCCAGGCAGGTTTATTTCCATAGGCTATTTGCAGTATATTGCAAACAATTATCAAGTCCGCAACAGCTCACAGGTAGTGATGAATAAACAGATTCGGCGTATGTGGTTTGCCGTCTCGATTGGATTTCCGAAGTCACTCGGTCAGGACGCTACTAAAACCTAGCGCTGCCAGCCTGGCTAAGAAAATATGAATTGCACGATAAAATGGTTAATAAATTGAGGAAAACGACATCCATGAGTACACTGGCGTCCACAGCAATCGTCCATCAATTCATCGCCCTAATGAGATTTGTCTGACATGGCTTGGGTTCCCAGGGACCATATTAAGCCCTATTTAGATGGTCCTCACGCCCCAGGAAATCACGCATAGCATCTTCAGTTAAGTTTTAACAACTTTGAAAATCACTGGCAACAACCCTATTGGACGGTAGCACTGAGTGGCTCTATGTGAGAAATAGCAAGTACGTTCTCCATCTATTCAGAACTTTTTTGACTAATGAGACATTAAATAACGTAACCAGTAGTTATGATAAAACGTCCGCACGTTATTTAAAGAGCACTGGTGACATCTCATAACCTGAAGATATCATTATCGTTGGATTTCACAGTTAGTGTTCCACGTGCACAGCGTCAAAGCTTATGGTGCCGGGACACTATTAGTCATACACTTTTGGTGAGACAGTGTGCGTAATGTCAAGTATCCCTGGTTTCGCATAACAGAATACTTTGTCGTAGTGTTCAAATAGCGTGGTTTCTACCACACCATTGCCGGTGGCGAGCTAGCCGTCTAATCGTCGAATCCTTCGGATTCCTGGCTTGGTTTGATTCACACGAGATATATAATAGTTAGAACCTTTCGGGCCGGCTACTATTTTACTGAGTAGCGACCTTTGAAGTTCTGTTGTGTCTTGCATGCGATGTTCGATTTTGATGGTTCGAGACCCCAAACAGACGTCATGATCATGAGAACTTGGCGCCGGTTGGTGTTCGTCCCTCGCGGCTGTTCCCTTCTGAGGGTTTTGAGAGTTCTGCTGCGTAGTTGCCTTCGGCGAGGATTGATCAACACTTTTGAGCAGTGCTTCGTTGAAAGTTATCTTGGCTGGATCCCACTGTTCATCTATTGAGATACAGTCTTGCGACCACAAAGCAGAATTTAGGAAACTTTCGTGGAAACAAACTGTGCTCTGCGGATATCCCACCAAATGACAAATTCAGGTCACTTTGGGGTCGCTCTGCAAATGGCTGGAATTGAATGACACCATCTTCTCCAAGTTCAAAGTTCAGAGAAGCCGCCATGTGACTGACCATGGGGAGCCCCTCAGTCAGACTCCAATCTAATTGAGAAGAGGTGCAACAGCGCCGCTGTTGGGTTAGTTCGTTGAAGTATTCATGTCAACCAAGTTAGGTGACCATATCATGAGTGGGTGCAGTTAGAATGCCGTGCCTCACGCTACAATCAATATCGGCAAGTGAGGTGTGTGGAGGATTGTAGCCATCCATCAGTAACATGAAAGAAAACTTCTATCTACTTATGTGAGTAAAAACATCTAGGACACGTGTATTTGAGCAATTAGAACAGTTCGGTGCACGCTAGGTAACGGCCCTTAGACCAGTTCGCTTTTTGACGGCTAAGTCGTAGCCTATACTGCTGCAAGAATCTTATCCAGGGCCATATCTTGTAATCTACTAGCACTGCTGATCTTCCGTGAAGTTGCCGTGGCTTCGTCAGATTTTCCTGATGCCCGGTAGCCCTTGTGTGAAGGCTTCGAATTAGTTTCGCCGCAAATGTTTGTGGAGTTATATAGGCTTTAGAAATTTACCTCCGACAGATGAAGCCTCGCCCCAATCGCCCCTCTTAATACATATTTGACCTTACATTTGTTCGCACAAGCTTCGTTTATGGCAAACATGTCACCTGGTCATGTAACATAGTTGGTGCAGTCGCGACGGGGGAGATTTCAATTGAGCATCTATTTACACCAATTCCGCCCCCACTTGGCCGGCCATCTGTTCCATCTTTCGACATGTGCATTGATAGCCATACCTTTCCACTCTTATCGACAAAGTCCAGTAACCTAGAAAGGCGGTTATCGTGGATAAAGTGAATTCCATCTGAATGGTTCGGGATTAGTGCTCTGTATAACTTAGACGGCCTAGTTTTGTCGTACCCATAGTGAAAACACTATTTACGTGATGAGCCCTGACTAGCATGGTTGCCGGTACTTACCTCCATGGAACGGCTAATGCAGAGTTCAGCCGTGGGCTTTATAGAGAGTAACATATTAAGGTCGACCAAGTCATTCGATAACAGCTAAGATTGTAGGTAAACTCACAATAACCAGCCTTAACAAATGACCCCAACAAATGTAGAGGGTGGGTAAAAATCTCTAGTTTACTATATCCTGTCTTACGTAGTCTTCCAGGGAAGTCTCATTGAGGACAAACGTGATACGGCCCCTGGCAGATCGTGTAAATGGTGTTAGCGCCTTACAAATGCGACATACGACACTACATGTGTTCCTTCTTTCCGTGTGAAAACCAAACCAACCGTCGTGACCTAGAGATAGACGCAGCTGGCAGTCGACGCAACTCAACTAGACTGGAAACATTCAGCGCCGAACTGTCCAGTGGCGTGGTCCGTTGCAGGTCGGTCGAAAAGCTTAGACGCGGTGAGCATAATTCAGTTAAACCTATGGCTGAAAGCGTTCGTTATGCTGGGTGTAGCAACCTCAGCAAAGAGGGCAATTAATGACGTACACATGTAAAACAGATGGAAACCTACGGACGTTACGTTGGCGGTCCTGACAATCGAGCTTAAGTTTAGTGTCGCTTAGGCGGGTGGAAGCCAAGGGAAAATCCACGTTACAGGGGTGCAAACGATTGAGGAACTTTATGCAGAAAAATATGGTTCCTTGAGAACGTTTGTATTTCAGAGGGGAGATACGTAAAGGTTGTAGAGGCTGAGGAAAAAAGTAGGTTGAAAGACCGCAGTACTTGCTTCGTGGCTGACACTTGGACAACTTCATGACAGACTGCATGGCGCCAAAGATATGCTAACTTAAGGAAACAAACACGTGGAAAGAACAGCCCAGATTCGTAAGGACAACCCCATGAGTTGTACAGCAGACCTGTCGAGGTCTCGCAAACCAGTTCAGGCATGTAAAATTAGATGGCTTTGACAAGTTCGACGAGGCAGTAGTGTCCGGACGTTTTTCCGACTGACGAGGAGGAAGCTCTCGGTCAGTGCAATCGCCTGAGACAGTAGCACAGTTACAGTTTTGCATTCTGAAGGATTAAGCAGGAAGCCGTTCTTCAGAGGCATTATGTACACAAAATCAACATCCTTCGGCGGGAGGTTGTTAGCATCGTTTCAGGATGTCGCGAGCCACTATTCAATGTTATATATATACAGAAGACAGAGTGATTACGAGGAGTAAGGAAGGTCATGAATGAACAGTACAAATTTTATGGGCTCAAGGATAGAGCCCTGTAAGACACCTGATGTAAACGCACGGGTGCCGGAGAACCTGCTTTATACACAAATACATGAACAACCGCCCGGAAGTAGTTTTATCCAGATTGTCAAGTTAGGGAAGAACCAGAAAGGGGAGTTTAGATATAGAAGAAAAATGGAGAGCTTTGTTGAAATATCTGATGAAGTAGAACTATATATCAGTAATTCAAAAACTCCGATCGGCTGTGTCCAATTGTTTATTGCCAAATGAAGTCACTTACATGGAGGCGCTCTTGTTACAACTCGTGCTGAGCAAGACGGGGTAAGTTAAGCAAATTTGTGTGGTTTCGAGGCACCTCATCTAATAAGCCGTCTAAAACTGTCAACGTAACTGACAGAAAAGTAACCAGCCTGTGACCAGCGGGTTCAGTTCGACTGCCACCTCTGTAAGTAAGAAGGATGGCCACAGACTTCCAACCAAAGTACAGCTGACTTGCTTCAACTGGAGCAATGTATAATAGAAAGAGAAGTAGTGCTTACTTCTTCGCACAAGTTTCAAAGAAACGAAGGTGTACGTCATCTGCCCTGTAGCTTCTTTACCGTCGACTGGTTTATGGTAATATGATAAGTGAAGTTAATGGAGAGGGAATAGCAGATGTAGCCGGGATAGTCAGGGAGAGAAAGGAGGTGCCATCCCTGAAAACTGAAGGTAGCTTGAAACAAGAAACTACCAATAGTTCTAAGTCGCCGGTTGTCGTGCACCCGTTAAAGATTAGTTAAAAAATGCTGGTTTGAGATATAGTGAGTATAAATTGCAGCGGGAAAAATTTTGCGGTTGAACATAAAAGTTGAGGTGGAACGGGATTTACGTGACTAACCGTCATAGTGGACAGGCGTTGCTTCATACGACGTCTAATGTTGATTAACCATGGTCATTTAACGCTATCACAGCGTTAATCAACGAAACCGAGGGTGAACGGGACTCATAAATTTGGGGTTGAAGTAATCTCAGAGTTTGCCAACAGCAGAGAACGGTTTGTTTTCCTGGTTGTGGGGTTGGGCTATTAACTACTATTTTGTTTTGTTGTGATGGTTCCTTAGTGTGGGTAACTTTCGAAATGAGTGTATAAAGTACAGGATGATGCTGTACCTACGAGGAACGTCGTTGGCTCTGCGCACCATAACTGTTTTGAATAATTATGTTACGCTTAACAATGGGCGCATTTAGTGCAGGACACGCCAGGTTAATTTTCTAAGATAAGAGTCAATCAGACGAGATAAACGAAAGTGGACTTGGGCACGAGGACCAAGTATTTATTGAACGAAATGCCCGAATGGCCTTGTATTAGGTCAAAAGTAGCACCAGCATAGGCAATTGGTTAGGAAATTTAAAAACCTGTCCTCGTTGGACAAGTAAACTGGAAGTGTATATGGCCTTACTGATTCGCGCCACACGGTCACGTGGCCTGAGAAAAAACAACCGGACGTCATGCGATTTTCGAATTTTCCAAACATTAACTAAATAAGCAGCCATAAGTTTTGAACTATTGGAACATCAAACACCAGGCTGGCTGGCTTATACTGGTGGTCATCGCAATACGATACATTTCACACCTAGTATACAGTACTCCTGTCTTGAAGACGGAGGGTTTTGCTTCCCAAATAAGCCGCTCGACGTCTGTACTCTATGTGGGCATCGAGTTACCGCCGTTTTCGTCGCCTTGAATTCTTCATATATGCGTTCG
Source organism: Paragonimus heterotremus (assembly GCA_013368495.1). Taxonomy (NCBI): domain Eukaryota; kingdom Metazoa; phylum Platyhelminthes; class Trematoda; order Plagiorchiida; family Troglotrematidae; genus Paragonimus; species Paragonimus heterotremus. Next base: position 9,774 of record LUCH01006233.1, on the reverse strand, counting down.
GTTTCACATTATCACATGCCATTTCTAGTCTACTGAAGTGGGAGTGTATCCTGACAGGTGATTACTTTACAGGAGGCGGTAGAATACAAGTGTATACCGCGCCGCTCGTTTCCCGCGAGTCGTTTGATGTCCACGTCCCGTTTTCCCGCCGCCAAAGGGGAACACCGCGCGCAGCTCTGAGTACATTTCTGCTGTAAAGTTCGCTGGAAATGTTTTTTACTTTGTACTATTTCATATCGCCATGCGGTTCCCATGATTTGTACCTTGGTTATCGTATTGGTAAACAATTTGTCGTGCCTTCTTTGAAACCAGGTACGGTTCTAGTTCGGCCTCCATTTTCGTTGGTTAATTGAACTACATCGATTAACACTGGCGGAACGCGCGTGTCCACTTCTGTGCCATGTGATGAGGTCAACTGGCCAAAATTGTTTAAGAGACGCCACTAAATTCACCATCTTTCTGGAGTTGGTTGTCTTAAAGACCCTCTTCTGTTAATGTAATGGGAGTGACAGTCGACAGGTCACGATAGTTGATAATCTGTCAACATCGTTTACTTGTCTGTTCGACGCTTTTATTCATCGTTAGGTCTTCCGTAATTAGGTAACTTCAGATCACCACTACACTCATCTGAACAGTTAAACACGTCAGATTGTACAGAAAATTATTACATACATTATATGCTGTATTATGTATGATGAATCAAAAGTACAAACCCTGAATGGTTCGGAGGTCAGTCATTCTCTCCCGGTCAACTCCTTCCCAAACTCTTCTTCGCAATATTCTTTCTCTTTTCTTGTGGAGTCGAATGAAAAAGTAGCTATTAAGTGCATGTATACGAACCGCCTGCGGTTGTGTAGTAACTTACCGGAACTCAGACAGTTAACTCATGATATACAACCTCACATATTTGCCTTCATGGAGACCTGGCTTACAGGTAACATCAGTGCCAGTGAACTGAGTGTCCCCAGATATTCAGCTTACCTACCTGACTCCGCCCAAGGGAAAATGTGGGATTCTGCTATTTTCCTCAAGTAGAACCTCCTGATACCCACGGTTATCGGTGGATTTCATTCCTGTGATAAATGTGATGCTCTGCGGCTTTGACTGTCATTGCGTTAATCAACCCTGGTGGCATTATCTATCGTTATTCCTACTCCAACGTCTCTTATGACAACACTCTTCTCATAAACTTAAACAACCTACTAGAACGAAAACACTGTTCATTTGGTTAGTATGGGCGACTTTGGCGCACTCGAGATAAAATGGGCATCATTTAAAAGCGGATCTCGACTTCATATCGACGTTGGTAAGATAGACGGCGAGGACACAGTATGTCAGCGCCCCGACGCGGCATCATCCTGGTTAGATTCCCTCTCCACACGACTTGGTCATTACTAATGAGAGCCACCCCGTAGACAGGGTGACCATCAAACAATCACTTGGGCAAAGTGACCACTCAATGTTTACCTTCGATCTTATCCGCTGCTGGTTACAAAAACCAGCAGGGAGTCCACACTTCAAAAATTTGATCAGACTGATTTTAACAGTCTGAGGAGTTACCTAGGTTCAATTCTTTTCAGATATGACTCTGTGGACCAGAACGTTCGCGCATTTGGAAGCGCAACTGAGAACGTGGACGATTTATTCGTACTCAAAAAAACAGTGCACTTTCTTTTGTCGGCCACCCCTCCCACGCAGAATACATCGTCTCCTTGACGACGGTTCCTGTTCATCCCCAAAGCATAAGCTCACATAAAATTCGGAGGACCAGAGTGCGTTCCACATCGTTCAAAACGGGTGCAGGCAGCAAATCCGTGAACGCACCACACTGGTACAAGAAAAGGCCCTTCTCAGAGCCAGCTGGAACAAAACTTCTCGTTTGAGCATATTCGACGGCCAAGAATGAACGAACCCTCGGCTCGTTCTCTACGACGTTTTGACCGGGAGACCTCATCGTACTCTCTGGTTGTGACCGAGTTATTCACGTGGTACAACTCGGCAGTCTACAACGTCGCACCGCAGGTTCGGTACTTTGTCCTGCCGCTGCATAACTTCCATCAGCCGCTTGCTTCCGCTAAGGTTTCTGTGCTAGCTGCTGAAGACATTTTATCGAAAAGTACGATTGGGCATTACATGACTCTCATTTTCCGAAATCCCTTTCGTGCGAGTAATCCTAGTTTGTTTTGTGATATTTACTGTTATCCCCAAGAACGATGCTACACCCTGTTTTCAATTATCGCCTTTCAGATCAACAGACGACCACTTGACACTGAACAAGAAAAACCGATTTGATGTAGAACCTTGGGCCTCTGCCTCGAACCCGTATATCCATGGCTGAATCGCTGAATCCGGGATCTTTGGGCTACAGTCTCGAACCCATGTATTAATCGATCAATCACTGAATTCTATTGAACCTACAAAATATGCCACAGCATACGTGTGTCGACCTTCTGACTGGACCGTACCCATTATGGCAGTTTGGCGGGGGGTGGTGTTATAGAGTCATCCATAACTTTGACCATGGTCAAATGGTCGGAGTTTAACTGTTATAGCGGGAAGTCGAAATCGGCACGACGTATGCCGTTTTGTTTCAGTTGCTCTACCTGCTATTCTGCATTTCTAACAAAGCATACTTTCGACGCCATGCCAATTGCTCAAACACTGAAAGACTCCCATGGGAGAGTAATCAATGTATATCCCCTCACTCCCCAATCTATATGTTGGGTGTCACGTGCTACATAAACATTCCAATCCGAATTCCGCCTTCCGCCTTCTTGCTTGCCTGTGATAGTGTAAAGGGCGGCGGAGACCAGCAAGCACCCACGGGCTGAATTTGAATCGTGTAACGGGGCGTGCTGCTGGGTTGTCTCCGCCGTTTTAGTTTTCGGTTGTGTAACCCGTGCGCATGGCTTACTGCGTAGTTGGCTCGTGGTTGCTCATGGGACACATTGCAAAGAAGAAACCTTGAATTGGTAATTCACCCTTGACGGTATCAAGCAGTTGAAGTGGTCTCTGCCAGCGTTGTTAATTGTTAATTGACCATATTTTCATTTGATCATGTTCGTTTGATCGTATTGTTATCCTGCTGCGAACAGCTCATCGATAGAAGGCGGGAATCGCCGACTGTGTTAGCCTCTTCACTGAACGTCTCGACACCGGGGCAAGCAGAGCGTTACCTATTTTCCCTCTTCCAGTTCGCCATCAAATGTACATTTAGCAGCCGCTTGGAGAAAACATCATCGGGTGCTAGCATTACATTTGCTGGTAGGAAATTCCAACTATTGACAGCCCGCCGTGATAGTCAAAATATGGAATGAAGTCGCCCCGAACGTTGCTCGAGAGGCGTAAGTGGATGACCCCGGAACCCTTGCTTGTTTCGAAAGATGGAAATCTGCTCTGAGTTCCCGATCCATGTCATCTTGCAAGATACAACATGTCACATGATCAGCGCGGAGCCGCTTGTAACTCTGAGGGTATACTTTCAGATACCCCAACCGCCGGTTATAGGAGAGGCCCCTCATCCCAACATCCATGTGTGTGACTAACCTCTGTACTCTTTCAAGTTGAGATACCTCACCTTGTGTAGGGGAAACACTGCGGCGTGGCCGTGCTCTAGTCTCGGGCGAGCGTGAGATAAGATGCTCAAACAGAAGACCTTCCTGGATCGACGGATAGTCCCGAGCACCATCCTGGCTTCAACACAGGCCTGCGTTGTGTGAGCTTGTATTTTGTAGACGTCTGACACCAGGGCTCGGGTCTCGTTCGGTATTGCACTGTGTTAGCGAGTGACCTACGGAATGATATGCCCTGATATCCACGATATCTCCGAGGTACATAAAGGAGCGTTTTTGTGGGTTTAGAGGCAAGCTCCATTGAACTGTCCATTTGGAAATCATATATAAGCCCCGTCGCAATATATCGCTGTCCCAATCTGAAAAAGCTTTCCTCCGCACTTTCATGTCATCAGCGAAGACAAGGGCAGGCGGCTGCAACTGGTCCAGTAGATCATTTGTGAAGGCCAGAAACAGCAGGAGCCCAAGCACTGACCATTGTGGCAAACCACGTGGTGCTGGCAGCCACTCATAATTTTTGATTGACTCTTACAGCAAATGACCTACTGCGGAGGAAGCTGCTTTCCAGTTCACTATAGGCGAGCTGACATAGTATGCCAACAGCTTGGTGAACAAATGATTATGTAGCGTTTTGTCAAAGGCCTTGCTGAAGTCGAGAAAAACCACATTCAGAGCCTTGCCGTTGGCTCTTGCTTCCACCGACCGCTCTCTAGCAAGCAGGAGGTTTGTCAAGTAGGATCGCCTTCTCCGAAACCTGTGCTACCCCATACTGAGAATCGCGCGTTGGTCAAAATTTTCCAGCCGTTCCGTCACTTTACCAGGCACGCGAGTCTAGGGTACTGGTCGGTGGTTGACAGCTTCCGACTGTCCTTCTGCTTTGTAATAGGCCCAATCACTGCTTGCACCCACTCATTTGGCAGTTTACCTTCGTTTACAGGTTGCTGATACAGGCCCGTCAGCGGCACAGCCAATTCCACCGTCAGTTCACACAACAACAAGGGGTGCATTTTATCGAGGTGGAGGAACTTATTGACATCGAGCGACCTTGGCTCACGTTCTACCTCTTCAACGCCATATAGCACGTTGATCAGTCCTGATCCAATGTCCTGGGACACGGCAGATTGCGCATCATCCTGGGAGGAAACTGAAGCAAAATACCGAGCCATAAGCTGAGCTTTATCCCAGTCCTCAACCACCTCGTTTCCGCGTCGATCCACCAGTGTCGGGATTTCCGCCTTAGTTCTGGTCCGTCGATGGATGTACCCCCGCCGCCTCTTAGGTGCTGTGGCTGATTCCGTTACCAGCCTTTCCTCGTACTGCTGACATCTTCTTAACTTCATGATGCTACATTCATGTAGTGTTTTTCGGTACATTTCGTAAGAAACAGGACCAGCCCGATAGTTTTTCCTCTGCCGGTGTCCGCGCCAGAGTGTGGCACGACGTTCGACATCGAACGACGGCAACCTTTTAGAATGAGAACGGCCATGGGAGGACGGTGCGAACCGTTTCACGAGATTCGACAAGTTCTCTCTATTTTTGCACCAGTATTCATCAACCGTAATCACGATCATTTGTTCATGTCAACTCCCATTAATAATTATTAAGGAATATCGAAGTCCGGGAGCTATTCCAGGTAAATGAACACCGTAAATATTGAGAGGGTACGCAACTGTGAGAAAATCTAGGCACCTGCTAGATGCGAATCAGCGACGGAAACGGCATGCTCAAACGTGGCAAGCGCTGCACCAGCTGAACTACGAAGCCCCGCCGAGATCCCAGAGGTTTTCACACTTGGTCACTTGTTCGAATCCAGCCGAAACCCAGATTTTTCGCAGTTACATCTCCTAAATCACCGTATCTGCCATGCTACATATAAGTAACTGTGACGGCTTGCCAATCGCGCTATCACCTGCTCGTTCCGAGGAGTTTGAATGCTTCCAAGTACAACTAGCTATCGGGATTTGTTATTGGTAAGGGTTTCTAGTGGAGGGTCATTCTATCCGAAGATAACCGGTTCAGAATAACGCGTGAGTAAACGAGAAGTATATCGTCTACATGCGACGTCGGCATGAGAGCGAGAGAATAAGACGAAAATATAACACGGCAGAACAATAGACGAGCGTGCGGCATGAATCATACGATCGAGTACGCGGGGTGCCTGTCGGTGTTCTTACTCGTTCAAACAAACGTTTGAACACATACAAAGATTAAAACAAAAGAGTGAAAGTGGCAACCCGAACTCTGTCACAGTCAGCAGCAGATAAATAGGGTCGCTGCAGAATATTCCTCCCCGTTAGAAGACAACCAGGGAGCCGCCTTTGGCGATGTTGCAGTATTTCGGTTAGTTGGAACCGTTAACACGTGCATCGGTGATAAAGTTTACACCTGCCACACAGTTCGCATCTACGGTCGGTGGAAGGGAAAGGGATAAGACTAGTATTGACTTCGGGAGTATGGTTTGGGGGTTGAACAATCATGAATAAGCAGGAGAATTGGAAGTAGGCTAGCTGTTAACGATCTAATAGGGTCGCCGGCTTGGTCGCGCCGGTCGCAGACGGTCCTTGTAGAATTCCAAGTTTTTGTGCATCTTCTCCCAATGCATCGCCTCGGCGTCCCGCAGAGATTAGTGGTTGGGCCGCGGTGTCTATAATATGACATCTTTATTAACGGAAAACGTCAATCTCACCGGGTTCTTGCTCCTATTTTGTCTAAAAGAATAACGACTTTATTTTCGAGGAAAAGCGGTTTGCTTACGTAGTCCACTGTAGGTAAAGTTATCCAAAAATGAATAGGTGAGAAGGTGCAACATAAAAATTGGTTAGACGCGAGGCACGTGCGCGTGATCTTTGAATCTTACAGGTTTCCGCAACTCTCGACCACGTCCGCTTGGGAGGCTGGGCACCGTTGCAGCCACTGCCAAATCTTTGCAGACGTCCGGTAAAGTGCTAGTCGCAGAGGATGTTGCTGGTCGCGAATTAGTTTCTGCGCCAAGTGCCTGGATAAGCGCTGACTTTAATCAGTCGGTAGAAATAGCCTGGCGTTTACCGTTGCGGTGTAACGTGGAATTCTTATCATGCCGTGCGATTATGCAAAATAGACCTGTATATGGCTGGGGCAAAGGTTATCGAAGAGCAACCGCAACAAAGTTTACGGACGACCGATGTAAGCTGGCGTCGTCTGGTCTCTTGGTAGGGTCATTCAACGCTGTTTCATTCGTTGGATCAACTGCTCTCCTTAATTCTTGAAGCTGATGTTTAGGGTTGCGTCTGAGACACCCATCTCTCCGAACAAGTGTAAGGAGCACCTACAGACTGATTGCGGGTGGCACGTAGGTAGCCTTCGGCGTGTTTCTGGTACCCAGTAAAACTAATGGCAAATCCACGTGCTGCCAAGGGTTGTTGCTAGCGGCTACAAAACTTTTCAGTTGTCGATGAAAATGTTCGGCTAATCTGTTGGCTGCCAGGTGGTGAGCTGTGATCTGAATTCTAATACATCTTAGCGTTTTCAGAAGTGACGCAAAAGCTAAATCAAAATGTGACCCGCAGTTGGTGGTCACTGTAGCGGGACAGCCAAATTGGGCAACCCAGCGTTTCAAAAATGCTTGTACGATGAGTTCCGACAAGATTACATGCAAACCTGTCTACGCGTGTTAATGTATAAACCCACCCATTCGAGAATGGCAAAGGTCCGATCAAGTCAGCATGCACACGTTGAAACCGCTCATCAGGGACATCGTCAACAGTTCCGCGGACAGAAACATACCAGTGTTTCTCACCAACGCTTTACTGTCGCGCGATCGTGAGATAAACGGAACTTTTCACAGAAAGAGAGCATAAAAATGGAGGTGAAGGGAAGGGGCCTAACTACAAACATCCGGCACCAAAGTGCTTACACTTCGCAAACAATACACGCGAAGTATGAGTGAAATTACGACGTCATCAGCGAGAACGCTCCTCTGCAGCTTTAATTGTCGAGCGTGATTATGCTGAACTTTAGACAGTTGACAGTGCGTTCATGATGTGGATCAGGTGCGGCTGGCACGATAGGCATTGCGCCGGATAAAACGTTCTATGGCCATCTTAACTGGTGCCCGGAACCCAGATAAATGGGTGGGCTAGCTCAAGGTTTCCGGGCGCGTCCCCAGGGTGCGGATTGGGCAACGACCGTTCATGTGGGGCAAACTGCGAAATAGGAGGGTTTATTTCGGCGAATAAGCGGTGGCGGATAATGGGCAGCAGTACTACAGCAGCGTGGTGAATTCACGTTCGGCGGCAGGGTCTCCTTTAAAATACTACATAAGCTCTCTAATGGTACTACGACATGACGCACGTCACCCCGCCATAAAAAGGCCTCAGCTTCTCCAAGGGAAGGACACGGGTTGTGTCCATGAGACGGTTTAGCTGAGTCTCGGCAATTCCCGGACCATTGAGCTATGGGCGTGGGCCACGAATGGACTGAGTCTTCCGAGGGTGTCATAAGGGTCACCGCACAGTTGTAATAAGAGCATATCAGTTGTCCTAGTTCTTCGTCTATCCCCGACCAGTAGACATAGTTACGTACTAATGTCTTTTTACCGTTGGTTTCCGGATGCCCGGCATCAGGCCGATCCGTACTTCCTTGGGTATTGCAACTCTCTCTTCAGAAGAAAGCTATCTTTGAGGGTAGGTTGTGAGGAACGTTTCCGAGCGCATTGTGTCAGGTCGCCTGAAAATCTTGATTGCGGTTACTGCGTGCGGAGATATTAAAGTGAAGTCTAGAGTGATGTGTCACGTCGTGTTGTTTCACGGACCATCTTCGAGGTGACTGGAGGTGCACGGAAAATCTTCAAGAATACTTGCTCTACTCCTAGTTTGACTGATAGGGCCTCCACCACGGACTATTTGGGTGTAAAGTCTGTCGTCGAATCAGCCAGGAGAGTGTACCTGCTTGTCCAATTTTTATGGTGGACATACATGAGTTGAAAGCCGGTTCGCCAGTGTCGTGATTTACCGCTAAAGCCGATTCGCTGTGTATACAGTACTTCCTTTTTTGATCCAAAGATTGCAAGTAATGGCTTCTGTACCGACGCATTTTGTGGAATTTCTTCATCGCAGTTATGCTCGCAAGCGCTTTTTTCTCAGTGTGACCGCGGGTTTTTCTGTTGGCATGGGGAGCTGACGGCATGGGCGAGCACTTTTGAGAACCACCGAGAAAGCGTTGTGATCGCTCGATCCCACTGCATGGACGGATGCCTCCGATAAGCTTACAATCTCGAGGCTAAGATAAGAGTGTCAGCAGTTTTTCCGAGTTCAGCATCATATTCACCATACCAAATATCCTGGCACTAGACATTCCAGTCCCGAAGCTGATGCTTGACCACCGACCTCTCCGCGGACTCTCGGATACATGTCAGTGTTCAGTAGTCACGGCAGCTCTTCAGCCTCCCGGACTTTTTGAGGACCATATTCAAAGATGATGATCACATGCTGTTCGAAAGACGAATGATGCCAAGATACATCATCTTAGGAAATCCCATCTTAAATGCTCCCAGCTTCTCGGGTGTGTTCGTGTGTAAACGGAGTGAACGCGCGATTTTAAGTTCCGTTAAAGAAACACTCACATTATCACCATCTGATGGTAACGTGGTGAGTAACATATTGTTCCGGTGCTGTGGCAATCACTGTAGGCTGGTGCATTTCCGGAGCTTGCTTCGGTTGTACTGTAAACTAATTCGGTTCCGGCAAAATTGTACCGCCGAGTTGTTGATAGTGGCTTCACCTAGAATGCACAACGTAACGCTGCCGTCTTCAAGATTTGGGCAACTGAGGTCAACAACCAGGTCGTCCTTTGTAGGATGACCGACGCGAAATATCGGGTGTTGAAAAGCAACAACGATAAACATCCAAGCGAAACTTCTATGTAGTCCGAAGCTAACCGCTAAAAGATGTTGAACGTAGGACGTAGTTTTGGAAATGGTGACCACCTGCAGAGTGTATTCCACAGGTTCGAGGTTAACGGGGGTTGAATCTCACCAAGGGAAATATCGTAAACCTTAACACCAGTATCGATGGAGGAACGAAGTGTTTGAAACACCGAATGTGCGTGTACACATAAGGAAGTGAAAGCTACGAAAACCAATGAATATTACGAAACGCAAGATGCCATACAAACGATACACAACTACTGAGGGGAACAATTGTTTGAGTCGGTCTGATTCAGACTC
>LUCH01006232.1:15048-31350 GCA_013368495.1 Paragonimus heterotremus | reverse complement strand
ACATATGATGATTCGGTCGTGCCTAACGTGAGGTCAGTGGCGCAGTGGTAAACACGGTTGCCTGATCATGAACAGCGTGGCCGGAGTTCTAATCCCGGCTGTTACAAGAATGTGCACCACCGACCAGCTGCTCGAATGAAAGCGGAACTCGAGTCTAGTGCTTCTTCTCTTCGGAAGGGGTCGACTGGATAGTCTATGGAAATGTGGCAGCTGCGATCAGTTGTGGGTGATGTTCAGCTTGAAGTTAACCAAATTCCCGATTACTCATCATAAGTATTTATCCCAAATATTCACTGTCACAAGTAAGCCTGCAAGTTCAAAACTACCTTTCAGACAGAACTGAGTAATTTGGTTTCGAGTGGGTTTCAGAAGTTTCGCGAGCCACTTAGCTACTTTATGTTGTGGCGAGTTAAACATAGACAGAATTGGTCTGAGTGGAAATCCAGGTTTGTGAACTGTCGGGAGTCCATGTAGCTGTGGAACCTGAGTCCCAACTGTTTTCAGAGATTTAAAGGTTGCTTCATTGATGAAGTTACCTTTAAGTAATACTTGCAGTTTTTTGTTGATACTTTGCTTAACGTCTAAGGGGTTGTCAGATCTTTTCTTCATTTCGAATATCAGGGAATCATTCAGAATAGGTTGCATCTTATTGATGTAGTCTACTCTGTAGTGACAATGATTGTGTACTTTGACAATTAACTTTCTCTGGTATTTTGTTCGCTTTCTCATACTGATATATGATATATGTTCTGTAGTATGCATTGGTGAGGATGCAGCGAAATTTGTTCGATCACAAAGCGTGCAATATCAACATACTGTCTTCTTTATTCAAATTCTTGACAGGAAAGTAATGTTTCTGGGTTCTGTTTGACTGACAGGGAGGATATTAGGTGAATATGGTAGCAACATTCACGGTAACAAACAGTGTTGTGATGAAAACCAATCTATTTCACCCAAAACCCCTAGTAAATAACAACTCTACCACGCATTAAGTTGACGCAGTATTTTTTTAATCAAAGACTGGACAGACAAACGGATCGTTACATTATCGTTTAGTCATAAGATTGTTTGTTTATCAGAAAGTCACGTATAATACTGTTTGTGGGTTGTGTTTGGTCATCTGGTGACAAACCCCAGTTTCTGCAACACTGTTACGTCTCTATAAATGCACGTTCATATACGATGAATGATAGCTAATCTCTGCCCTCAGTCCCAAGTATTTTCTTACCAGGTATGCAGGAAGTTCAAGTTCAAACTAATCATTGTGGCTATTCGTGGCTCCTAATTTTGAATTCTACAAGTACAACGAGATTTGTTTTCCACGTTTGACTGACTGCTCATTCTGCAAATAGGAAATGTAGTTTACCTGTCCGTCGAGTGCCTAAAGACCGATTTAAGCAGATGAAGTTCTTAATACCGACTGGTACAGAGGCTATTAGCATTCGAGTTTGCAACCCTGACCTTTGTGTTCAAAAGAAACTCGTGCAGACATGTGACCAAGCTTGCCTACAGCCAATCGAAGTCACAAGTGACGATATTGATTGTGTAAGTGTTATCAAACACACAGTTCGTGATATCTGCTGATTGATTTTCTCACTCACATTTATTACACTGTAATCAGCCTGACTACCAGAACAGAAAAACAGTCCTAACCGGTTACTTCACTGTTCTCATTCCTCCACCGGGTACTTTTGAATGAGCAAAATTATAACGGATATATACCTAGGGCTACAACCTGCACACCACCCGGCTGTTCTTATAACATGGTTCATGTCTTTATCAGCTAGTTCATTTATCTAGAGAATAAGGCTTCTCCGAAAGACAGGGTTCATCGATCATCCATATTTTCGTTAGTTAACTTACGTTGTTACGCGAACAACGTAGTAAGCAATCACAGACCTTTGACGTTGTCTCTTACAGAAAGTCAGCTGTTTGCAAGCATGCCTCACAACGCTCCATTCCCCAACCACCCGTATCCTTCTTGAGTAAAAACGGATACATAATCACCAAGCAGTCAAATTTTTTATCCTATAAATTTTTTATTCAAAAGAAAAACAAACAGCAGATAAACGCAATACAATAACGTTCACAGGAATAGTACAAGCGTTGTGTTTATACAGTGCGATGATAGGAATTATCCGACAGCGAAACAATATTGATGGTAATGTCCAACAAGGTCAAAGCTGTTCTTTTACCTGTAAAATTACTCAGTTGCTGTTTACACAATTTCAGGCTCAGTTGGTACACTGGTATAGTCGCTCACTTCCGTGTTTGTACGTCTATAGCGATAGATGTAGTAGAGAACGAGAGCAATAATCGAGGCAATCAAAATCACCACAATAGTGGACATGACAGCTTTTGTGATCAAGGGGCCCTGAATCACTGAGAGCCGAATATCATCAGCCGTCTTGTTATCCACATTGAAACTTTCGTTCATAAACATGATTGGAAGAAACAGATCGAGGACATTTGATAATTGGTGAAATTTGGGGTTTCTACGAACAATCGCGTTAATTTGAAGTTTTTTCGAAGCACTGAACACAACCCCGGTGTTAGGTTCAACAAAGAACGAGGTGTTCATATCGTCAGTTGGATTCAGCCCAATAATTAATTCCTGATAAGATGGATCCGCCTGTGAAAAACGTAATACAAATATAACAGCTTAACAAAAGGCGATAAACATGCATTTTAGCTGAGAGATAATGGGAATATTTCTAATGAGGGAATAAGTAGTGATTAAAGTCCACACATTTAATGCAATATTGTTAATATCCCTTCCCAGGAAAAAAGTCCCTGTTCAATAAACATTTTATGAAGCATAAAACATACCAAAAAAACAAACTTCTGAGGATCATACAAGAAATACTTTTCAGGGCTTGAAGTGGACTTAGTCCATCAAAGGGAAAAACAGTATAATAATGTTTTCAGATCAACTTTAGCCTCCCTACGTAGCAGTCCCAGGGTTACATTATTGAGCGGCACCTGATGCTGGATGATGTAGCATGAAATGGTTTGTTGTGTGTCGTACAGCATTGATAGCTTTGCCGTGTGATACTTTATTGTTGTAAGGTGTACAAGTGTTAAGCATTACAAGCTGGAGTCACCCGAGAGCTTACCACAGTACTTTCAGATACTAAGGACGGTCATAATGCTACCCAAGCCTGGGTCATGAAAGCCTCTGTTAGGCCTATTTTCGTAATTAAGGTTACCTTATTCATTGAAATACACTGCCGTTATCGCTAAAGGAAACACCTTCATGAAAGAACAATCCTGCTTTCTACAAAGATCTGGCACAGTGTGTGCGTTATATATGGTATTCATTAATTAATTAACGAACAGTACCATGGTTTGTAGCTATCAAGTAGATTCCTTGAAAGAATGGTGTCAGAAGGACTCTAGGTGTTCCCTTGTTTAGGTCATTTAGTACAGCTGACGAGTTGACATTTTCGACCAGCCACCTAGCCATATGAATTTGGCTCTGTATTAGAAATACTTAATTACAATTTTCAGCCAACAGTTTACACATCCTTTTGACGTGATCTGTCTTTAACAGGATTTCCAGCATAACCTTCCTGATGTAGACCACTCGAGATGACTGAAAATTTCAATGTCAAAATTAGCTACTGGTACACAGTAGAGGATTCTGATTTGTATCAACTGAACATCACTTTTACTTGATCAAAACTATTGCATTCCTGTAGACTTTCCATACAGCCCCTTTCGAAAAGAAACATTAGAATCGAGTTTCGCTCTTGTGAGTACTCGTCAGTGGTGTGTATTTCTGCCGAAACCTGAACTAGTATTCTTGTATAGTGATCAACACGGTTGCTTCATGAAAACTTTGATCGGAGCTCTGGTCACGGCCGTGACAAAAAATTTCAAACTTGATCTTAAACATCATAATATTTTCCAAACTTGTTGATCTGAATTTTATCACTTTATTCTTACTGCAATCATTGTGGCTATTCTCCAAGTAAATTCATGGCTGCAGCTTGTCGCGTTCAACTGATCTGAAAAATCACCAGACAGACAGTTTCCACCGACGTCGGCGACCAAGATACAGTTGGAACGGCGAACAGTTTTTTTCCAGTGAGAAACTATTTCCAAGAGAATCAAAGGTTCTTCTGTTAAAAATGTCCCTTCAAGATAAAGTAGATATTTTGGTCCCATACAGTGCTATCAGTGTGAGTGAGACACCGTGAGTAAGGCAAACTTACCTATTAAAGTAAGAACTACCAAAAATATACATCAAATTTGTTCATATTAAAATATTATTGGTCTAATAAAATGAGGTATATCGCCAATTGAATCTCGTTTGCAGCTTGTTGCAAGTGTTGCACATCCATCGTGAAATGATGAATTTTCAACTAAAAGACAGAAAACAAAAACGAAGGTGATCCACATCATATCCGACGTTTAGTGTCCGGTAACAGGATGGTTACAGAAAGACCCGCGATTTGTACTGTAGTTGAGCCATGACAACCGTGAATGCGCCAATCACACTTTGAGGAGGTCACCACCGCAGCACGTCATGCGTACGTCTTAGGGAATATTTGATGGGTGTTGATACAGCGGAGTTACAACAAACTTCACGAAAGTGATGTGCAGATTGTTTGCCAAGGGTGTCAATTGACTTCAGGTGTGTACTCGACAAGAAAAACGGCTTTTTTTATAATTATTATGGTTGATAAACTTAGTATGAGTCATCGACGTGAACGATTATCCCAAGTCGTTGTAGTCTAAATCATTCATCGGCTCGAGTGATGCAATTACATCTGGCGGAGACCTGTGACGATCTACCTCTCTTTGAGGCTAAGTATAACGGAAGTTCAGCATGGTTACGTGTTTCGCGTAGGCACTAGATGAAACAGCTGTTACCCATCACCGTTCAGTCGATATGCCTGTGCCATGCTGGTCAGTGACGCATCGGTCTATATGTGTCTGTTTATTCAGAAATAGTTAGGTCGCTCCTTATTACTAAGTTGGCTTGGCGTTGAGAACGGATTCATTTATAAGCAACGGACCTCGAAACCAACCGCTGGGGGCGTTGATTAACAAAAAGATACTCAAATAACGGTAGCTTACTCGACTATGTGCGGACTGAAATATGTCAGTACTACATTGTGATCAGGGTGTAGCGTCTAAGTGGGACATCCGCGATTACAGTTGGGATGAGATTTGACCCCTTTTTTGTTCTAAATCAGTGATTTCCATCTTTGCTCAACTTGCTATACTGTGAGCTGTCGAAGGGGTAATAACACTTCCCTTCTCAATTCCCAGGACTTCGAATGAAAATAAAACCTCAAACTCTGGACATCTGGGAGAAAAGCAATTACATAGTTCGGAATTTGAAATGTGTTCAAAAATGACCAGTTCGTTGTTGTACTGTTAAAATAGTAAACATTCCACGTAATCCTTCGGAATATACTTGGTGCATTGGTATTTAAATTGTGTAAGGAGAACGCACTATATATATATATATATATATATATATATATATATATATATATCGCGCAATTCCTGTTCTGCGCAAGCAATTTCCTCTCTTTTAATACAACATAATTATTCAAGTTTTTGATCAACATTCATCGATAGAAGTCCTTCGAAATCTTGATTTCAAACTTTTGACTTCCAGGCCGCTGAACTAGACCCATTAACCATCAGCACAACCCAAATAACCACCTGACCGGTCGCCTGTATTGTCATCCATTTTCTTGGCACACCTTTGTTGTTTACGGATGTAAACCACACTCACCGACATGGCTACCAAAAAATCAATACGAAGCCGTGAAATTCAGTGTGAACTGAAATGGGTGCTTAGTGTTATTCTTGCATGTCACATTCATGTTCATTCATGATTACTGCTGGAAATCAGGTCCAATATGCCGTGATGAACACTGCTGTGCTTTCACAAATGTTTCGGTCGACTAACTGAATGAATGGTTGGCCATTCATTTTTGGTCCCATGGTAACTCAATAGTCTGTCACTTACGTATGTTTCGTTGACTAACAAATATATCCATAGTCTTTTGTAGCACTCTTCTCAATTATGTGAGCTCCCGTCGGAATTTCACTAAGTCAATATGTGTTCGATATACCAGGGCCTTCGTGAATATCAACGTTTCACTGGGGTGGTTGTTGGTGTTTCGATGAATTAACGATTCCTCTGCGCCTAAGTAGGATTTTTTATTGGTTTAGACAATTCGATTTCCGTAAGCCACGCCTGAGACTGTGGTGGATGTTTGTTCGTTTGTAGATCAAGAAAAAAGCAGCTGGTCGATTTCAGCGTATGAATGAAAGGTAACGCAACAACTAAAGAAAGAAGTGATACAGTTTATAGTCGAAATTCAACTGAACAAAAGTTATCTTAAACAGGTTCTTGAAATTGGTAAAGGGACTCGATCCAGTGGTAAAAACACTGCTACCAGTCCATTAAAGGAAAGAAAGGTCGGAGGCTTGCTGTGTGTTTTTGAACGATGTATGTATCAGGCCATTTTTTTAAAAAAACAACTACACTGTATAAAGTGTTAGTGCAGCTGACGTATTCCAAGTTTGTTGAGCAATTGCATATTTACTTGATATGCACCTGAGCGCCCGCATCATCTAGCATCACTGTGATTACAGGGATATGCTTGGGCCGTTTACTAATTCCACCCATTTAGGAGGCCTGTGTCCCAGTAAACCCTTTAGGTAAACCTCACACAGTTGAAAGTTCAGTCAAATGTTTTGGCTCCGGATTTTGGTTCCGAGCACCTAACTGTGGAACGATCAGTAGAATGGAGTGCAAACGTTCCTCAGGGTCATGGGTGAATAGACTACATAGATTCCTGACTCTAGAATAAATGTACACCGAACGAATATTGGAACAGCACTCTGAACTCCTTCGACATGTAAGGTCATGACAAGATATTCTTTAACAGTAGATCAAGCGCTAGACACAAATCAAGAAAAATATTTGAAAAATGTCCAGGTAATTAGATAAGGACGAAAGCTACACTGAAGCGCTTAGTTGCAGAGGTTGTGGGAATTTCGAGGGCCAAATACGTTGTGAGTAAAACTGACGGCATCTAGTTTTTCAGAATGTGGCGGTCAACCCTGGATCGTCCAAATTGATATGTAATGTAGAAGAGACCCAATTGTGAAGACTATGGAATTCGGCTGGATTTGAACCAGCGACAGAAACAACGTACCCAAATGCGACAAATGTTCTACCAGCTGAGCTAGGAAGCCACGCCGGAAGCTCAGAAATTTCACATTTGGACCTAGTCACCCAACCAACCAACTGTGTCATATGGAATCCACCAAATGATCCAACCGATTGACTACCCAAGCAAGGTATCTTGATCAGTTCACGCTGGAATCTATCGACGTCATCAGTGAGCATTCAAATTGAATGACCGATAACTGGTAATTGTTGGGTGTGGTTATATAGTTAGCAAATCTAGACCGTTATTTCACTATCCTCACTCCTGGAAATTAATTGACTCCTTGATTAATAATTCTGATTGATTGGCCCCATTTCACCTCTTGTTGTTAACGTATCCCCCAACCATCATAAATAACCATTCCGATCCATTACTGAGCCCCGTCTATGCACAAGTCACCCATGTACTACTCTTTCTGAGTCTATTAGTAGTTCACATCCAACCTACCTTAGATACCAACAAATGTGGAACTGGTCCTTTTGGTCAACGAATTTTTGCATCGAAAGTGCGACGACACTAATCAAAAAACCACCGCTTGCTTACAATTTACTTTCAACTTAGAAATTCACAATCGACCTTCAACATTCTTCACCTAATCTCACCCGCTGTGTATGGTTCACTGTCTTGATCTTTAATAAGTCAACTTTTTCTAAACCTCGTAAGCGTCCAACGTCAGCTAATATGTCATGGGTTAACAACAGTGACCAAATCTCCTGTGAAATGATAGCAGCTTGTCTTGAACATGCAACAATTAGTTTTTGTTTGCATATGAATCAGAGTAAACTTTGCATCTCTTCGAAACTTCACTCGTTATTTTTGTCGACGATCGTAACTATTGATTTGATATTCTGGCAATCGGTAAGATGATCGATGCGCTCTAGCATGCATACCAAATCATGTTGTTTACTGAAATCAGGCATAACACTGAACAAACTACTGTAGTCCGAATAATGAAAGACCAAGCCAGTGGGTGTCAGCAGGCAATTCATCATTGAACCAATCGATCAGGAAGAACCACACAACCTGAGTAAACACATGTAACACGGTCAGTACATTAGGTCATATACGAACACGTGCAAAAGTGCAATCCACACGTGCTCACAGTCAACCACAATGGATCAGTTTACATCATGCAACTCTGTACAGGTTCAGCCTTGTGCTACAGCCCTCTTTACATCGGAGCTGTAGTCTGCAACATAATCATGACAAAGTTCAACTTGTGCTTCAAGCGTGGGTCAATAACGCGATTAGGTAAAAATCTGATGAGTTACAAATAAACGGGTGTCTATAGATTTCTTACTGAATGTTTGCGAAAATCCCTAATCAAACTGTTAAACACATAAATCGATTTCACTCGACCATAAGATAAGCTTGAACAAGTACATACTACTTTGCATTTTACACCATAATAACCCAATCAATACAATTGTCAATTTTGTACTATTCATGTAAAAACCAAGTAATTAGTCGTGTTAAAGGTGTGAAGTAATATGGTGAACCGGATTTTGATTTGTTACTGTCACTGCTCGTTAGTAATATGGGTCACACCAATTATCCTATTTGGTATATCACCATCAGGAATTACACGGTACTATATCGGTTTTGTTGGTGTTCTTGTACAAATCGTTTTGAGTGAAATTAGGTGACAGATAACTGGTAATTCAGTCAATGCGAACTACTAAAATCAGCGACTCAACGATTTAATCGCACTCCACTTAGAAACCTTGAAGACACTACAGAACGTTCAAGTGTTAATCGATAAGACTGGAATAAAACAGCCTGTATTGTATCCGTTGATTGTAATTTAAACAGGTGTCTGAAAATTGTGCACTCACGTGTTGCAAATGTGGCAATGACATTGCAATAGGAGCGCCTTTGATACATGTGGACACATCGAATACGTTATCTTTCATGCAATTTGGCCAGTTAATACAAAAGCCTCGATTTTTCTCCGTGGTCAACGGTGAGCTGAAAGTATCTGCATATGGCATGTATTTTATCACTGGTACCCCATGCAACTGTGTTTTGTACTGCGGTCGGATTTGAATAGAACGACAAATGTCCGCCGAGAAGATGTATGGATGCTCAGTCATTTGCAAGAACGGATGAAAAAGTGAACCGTCAGAGCCGTTGATTTGATTTGCTTGCTGCGTAGTCCAACATGACAACGTCTTGGAGTTATGATACTTGTATATATGGCCGAATGTTTCCGCTTGCTTATTACTTGCGTAAATCTCTATCAAACCATCATCTGTGTTGTTTTTGTCCAAGTATAATCCAATCATGGTTGTAGGCACCGGAATAAAAACACTTTTGAGCAAAATTAGAAGTGGATCTTCATAGCCCCATAACCATTCTTTCACTGTGCGTTTAGTAATCAAGTAGTCACCTGTTCTGTTCTCTAGAAATTCAACTGCACGGTCGACCACTGCGGGCAACCATCCGAACTTCACATCGATTGTCAGGTAGCCCAGGTTAACGTTTGTGATGATATCTGACTCCGGTCTTGCAGATAAGTGAGGTTCAAAATGATATTGTTTTACCTCTTTGTATTGCAACGTTTTGGATAGTAATTGTTTGAAAACATCTGTTTTGTATCTCACCTCACGATATGTATACGGTCCTATTTGTCTGACAATGGGTTTTTGACCGGCAATGAATTCCTCTGGGTTTGTAAGATTGAAAAAGTAGGCTTGAAAATAGATGTCTACGGATGAACGCAACCATTGCTGATAGGCCTTTGTACCAGGGGCTAGGTCAGTTTGTTCGTAGATACCCAGCCAAATAACCGGATCCAACACGACTAAGGTTAGAACAAAACCAATCGCAAAGGATGAGAAGACGATGATGAGAATTCGAAACTGTTTTTTATCCATCTCGATAAATGATATGCTACTTTGTCAAAAACCTGATCTTTTATATATCCGTTTCTGGAAAAGCCTGTCTGTCTATTTGTGTTGTAAACTGCCTACGTGACTTGACGGTCACTTGCTTGCGATTAGTTAGCTACAGGTCAGCTAATCTTCAGATGACCTCGAAGACTACCCGTGATTGGTGTAGATGAGACATGCTGAATTGTTTGGCTGATCAACATGTGGAAATGAGACAGCTGCATTCGCCAAAAGTTACCCGCTCGTTTGGCAATAGCTGTTTTAATGTACAAGTAGTAATAATCATTTATGCAGCAGAAGAACAAATCCTGCTAAAATATATTGATCCATATATTGCATAAATAGACTGAAGAAAATAATTACGCTTAAGAAGAGAGAAAGTTGCGACAAAAACATGACTGCTTTCTATTTCGTAATTCTACAAAAGTGTATTTCGTTAGGCCCCTGTCATTTCGTTTTCAGGCTTCGTTGTTTGAATGGGGGTAAATTCGTGATGTGCAACTACAGAACATTGAAAAACAAACGACTCAGCTTCCTTGTCTACCTAGCGAACTAATAGGCGCAGCCAATTTCCTATGGGATTGAAATCAACACTTCCGGTCACCAACCCAATATATTAATCACTGGAATAAAAAAACATTTTACTGAAGTGTGATGTATGAATTGGTGTGTTACTCGAGAAAGTGGAATCCCTGTTCCAACCTGAGGGGTTGAAAGGGAGCTGAAAACGCCTCCTACACCAACATTTTAATTGTCGGATAATCGGGAACGTTTACTCCCTCCAAAGGTTGACATTTTCTCTTACATGCCTGGGAAATGTCTATTTTTGGTGTAACGGCTACAGCATAACTCCTCCTTTCGATCAGCATTCAAGAAATGTATCTCTGCAGAGTAATCACGTGTTTGATTGACTTCAAGTTGAAAATCACTAAAAGGTGATCATAGCCTTCGAATTCAGAGAAACCTTGCAACCAGACTATTTCAAAATTAAGCACTGGCTTCGTATTCCGCTGTTGTGACTTTCATGTTCGAGCCAGTAGCATAGCAGTCACTTGACAACAAAAGATTCTATACAATGGCGCATATCGGATCCCCGAAGCACTCGACCTTCACTTAGTTATGCAAGCTTGCATCAGTAATCCGGTATGAAACCACTATACCATCCTAGAGCTTTTTTCTACTGTTGTAGTGGCTATAGTTTTACATTTTCCTGCATACTTCATCAAATATAGGCGACTGAAAAACTTCAGTTAAAATTATTCAGCAGCGTTTTTTGCTTTCCACACGTAGAAAGGTATTCTTATCAACCATTTACCAGTGTACGAAAATGCAAAATTTTACCATCTGAAATGTTTTTATATTGAAAGCACTGTTTGTTTATTGAATCCAATGACCTGAGTAGTTCACACACCGTGACCAACACAAAGAAGAAACGTAGATCTGAACATTCGTTTACCAAATTTTAGATGTATCTAGAAAATACAATAACCCAATCGACACCATGTCGTTTTGGCACTGAAATAAACAACGAATGTTCATAGGTGGTAGTTAGAAAAAAACGTGAACATAACAGCCCTAACTTTTCACAGACTTAGTGTTTCTTAGGTGTCGATGTGAGTAGTGGTCGGGAGAATTCATCTACTTGAACTGTACATCGCGTGGGTTCTAATTATGATACTCACAGGCTGCTGCTTCTGCTGTTCGGATATCAGGCCATAATAGCCTGCGTCGGGTGATAATGGCCTGAACTTTATACACAGGGCGCTCGTACCCGATCAAGACTAGCAAAAGTTGTCCAAATTCAATTAAATCTGATAATACTCGCCCTTCAAGGTAGCGGTATGCAGATGTGCACGCAGGGGCATTAGTTGTATCACAGAAAGAGATGAACAAGAAAGTCTCGGAACTGCAGTAAATTGTGATGTCTGGAAGTGTATCACAAATCGTTTAACACTTGAGATAAGCAGCCGGCAACAAAACTCGAACCTTGGTGTGTAAACGGCATGTTCATATAGAGTAGACTGCATTTGCCACCCTGATCATTGCAGTTGTCATGTGTTTATCCGATTAGACATGTTTGGGATCTATTAGATCATGTAACCAACAAACATTGAAAATCTGTCTAGTATATGTATGCCATTTGTCAGACTACATGCGTAACCCATTGAGATTTCAGTGACAGTGGGTGTTGAGTTGATCATTCCTTCCTATCGAGCAGTCACTTTTGTCATAATATTTTTGAGCACATGTTGCGTAATTCTGGGATAAACTTCTGTTCGGGTTCCAACATGAACCACCACCAATTAAATGAGACACACGAGGTCAATCGTGTCCTAATATGACCACAGTGAATAGCAAAGAAACCATTTCAGGGCTATGATAGTGATGCACATTATGTCGGGCTACAGACTTAAGTCACCAGCTATCGTTAAGCTCCAAACGGTTACCTGAAAACATTGGTTTTTGCTAGGAACCACAAACCACATGACCCACAAGCGTGAGATATTACGCTACCCTGAAACTTTTGCTGTAAAACTAATGGTTTTACAAAGGTGATTTCGTATTTCCAACGAAAGTCGCTAGCATCGTTCGTATGTGAGCATCAGTGGACACCATTATACTCATATGTTAGTTTCACAAAGAAAATTTAGAAAGCGTTCTGTTTATTTATGGGCTTGTTTTCACCGAACTCCTGTCTTCCTTCGAGGGTTACGATTCTTCGCCACCAGCATTAAATTTGTGTTCTGTCAACCTTCACCTCACCGTCGATCATGAAATTTTCAATATGTGATTCTCTCTGAATACCAGAAGTGCATCATACGGTTGGTTGTGAGTGAACTCTGTATGGTTTTGTTGCTCCGAAGTACAGCTGGTCATAGCCACAAACTAAATAAGGTAATAGGTCTTGGGAAAGGTTGTACGACACCGACACGCGACATTAGCTGAGAAGGTTTAGGATCCAACCGCCGAACGTACGAACAAGGCGAAAGTATGTATGACGCCTCGAGCGTGTATAAGCCAATAAACATGCAAACAAACGAACGCAATCATATGCATTAAGTGGAGGGTAGACTAAATTCCTTACGACTTTATGTACAGTGCGAAGTTGTATTTTAGGAAGTATCTCATACATCTTACTGCAAGCAGAATGGTGTCATCAAGTCTCTACACCAGCACCAACAAACCATTACGTGTTCAAATGGAGACAACTTTGGTACTTACGACTTGAGAACTTCGTGAACATCATGAAGGGTAGTCAATTCTAGCCAAGAACAGTTGTATACAGCCGAAGGGTGAACATTCGGCACTTGTGTACAACTGAATGGTAAGAACGTTTACACAAACATCACCCTAAGCAAGATATATATCAAAAATCTTGAAGAAAAAGTAATGGAAGACCAGTAAGCGTGCAGTCTAGATCTAAATTGAGTATGGTAAACGATGTCAAAAGTGCATTATCGAAAATTTAAAAATTCACTGCGACAGATCACAAGAACAGGACAGGTAAACTCAGCGGATTGTTTCGATGAATCTATTGTAGATACTAAGGCGTTCAGAAATGGTAAACTCGGCCAAACTTTTGCAAGACAAGCTACCGTATTTTGAAATATGTCTGAGCGTTGTTGCCAAGACTGTAGCGGGCTTTTTAGGAGGCCCAGAAACAATTACAAAAGTTAAGCCTTTCGACTAGACCATTTCACAAGCAAGAACTAGACTTGAGTTTCGCTCTTGTTCAAGCTTACCAGTAGTGTATATCCTTGTTCGAACTGGAATGTACACTCCGGCCCTCGTGTTTGTGAGACTAGCTTGTTAGAAGCCACAACGTCATTAACCCCACAATTGGCACGACAAATTGTTCATATCCAAATGTTCTAACACAACCATGTGCGAATAGTGTTTAGCCTAACCGACCACTTCGAAAGAAAAATGAACAGAATCATTTTGTACAATCCAGTCGATAACCCCGTGATCAGGATTTCTCAGTTCGATTGAAGTTACTATCATCATTGAACTAATTTAAAATGATTTAGGCGTTCAACAGAAATTCTGTGATTTGGATTGTTTCAAAGTTGTCACCACCCACACTTGATGGCAGTCTTCGGCCGGCGCACTCTAAAAGTAATCACTGGAATCGAGTTTCGCTCCATATTTTTTTTTACATATGTGTTTCCTTTTTAAACAAGAATTTTCCATTAAGTGTTAAAGCAAATCACTTTGGTGCATTAGAATTTCCACTTTAGAATCTTGGACGTGACGACAAGAACGCGATTGGCCCAACTAACCGGAAGGGGTAACCAATCTTAATTAGAGCACTTCGGATTGACTACTTTGATAGAGGAAATGGTGCGGGTTACTCGATAGGTGTCAATGACTATGCTTAATCAGAACGGGGTTAGCCGTCAAACGGGGACACAGACCATCTGACCCTATTTCTACCAACTCATCAAATTGCAGACCGTATCGGCTCCTTTGATAGGCTACAGGTGGTTAGAAGTGTCTGTGAATCTCACTTCCATTAAGAGTCAGTTTTGATGTAATGGCAGCTTTCGAACTGTAATGTGAGAGAAAACCAGTTTGTGAAGACACTTTCATCAGTTCTCTTGCATACATGTCTGACGGACGCAATTATAATTGTACCAATCCTGAAGCACGCAGACGTATTATCGAAGCATTCGAAATGAGAGATGACTGGCACATGGTTGCCCTTCTGATCGGTGTCAAGTGTAATACCGCTTATAAGCGTCTTCATGCGGATCGCATCAATTATGGACCTCAGCCTCGCAAAAGATATAGAAGCAAGATTCTGACGGAATCAGAGATCGATATTTTGCTGGGGTTGATTTCCGTAGACCTAACGGTTACACTGCAATTTTCGAGACTACGCGTCAAAGCTGAGTTTGAGAAGGATTTGTCGACCACAACGATTAGTCGATACTTGGATGGCCGGTGCATAGGTGTCAATAGACTGTGTCCAGTACTCTTTGACGACAACTCAAATGAGAATTTGGAGTTACGGCGACGGCTTGCTTATCGACTGATGGAATGTTACACAAATTCAAAGACTATTTGCTGGATTGATGAAACGAACTTCCTGCTCTGTACGAAGTCAATGGGAGGTTCATTAAAAGGAACGAGGGAGTACGCCTTTGTAACAAATAACCGAGGCCGTGATGTTTATTTGGTTGAAACTATGACGTCAAGTTCGACGAGGCGGGGAGCATACAACAGCAGTGATTGTAAGGGCCGGCTGCCAACCATGCTAGATCGGATGAAGATCAATACACCCATGTTAGCCATTATGTTGATATGCGACAACGCGCCGTGTCGCACTGATCTGAGAAGTGTGTTTGCTGATGAGTTATATAATGAAGGACAACTGCTACGATTGGCACCCTATTCACCAAGGTTGAATCCAACTGAGAATGTCTGGAGCAAGAGTTAAAAAGCAACCACAGGTGCACCACGAGACGATAATAGACGGAGATCCTCAGGGTATGTAGAGTCAACAGGAGTGTGAAATGTAGGCCCCGGAAAGAGTACTCAGTTCTACTTTGTGCGACGTAACCGGATACCATTAAACCAGCTTTGCCGGTCGTGCCGAACAATTCTGTACACAAGCAATGAACAGCGAAACGATACAGTCATGAAAGTAAACTCTATTCGAAGCAACCACGCACTGATTTTGTACCTCCTACTTTTTAGAAGTTAACACTGAATAGACTAACGCATAGCCTACGAGCCTGTCTACATTACATCAGATTTTCGTTTTCCTGTTGAACAAATAAGAACAACCAAGCTATCCAACGTTTTACGTTCGCTGCTGAAAATAGTAAATTAATTGTTTGAGCTAATCATCAGAACAAAAATCGATTCTAGTTCTTCTCCAGCAACGATAGAAGACATAGGTCGTGAGATGTCAACATTTCGTTTACTCTCTTCACTCACGAACGTAAAACATTGAAATTCGTGACTGAAGAGAGTAAAAGAAATGTTAACATCTCGCAACGTATGTCTTCTATCGTTACTGGTGAATTGGATCAAAGGAACGCAGTTTTAAATTCTTAGTTCTTCTCTTCGAAGTGGACCGGCCGGAGGTTGCGAAGGTTACAGTCAACTGTGGATGATATTCAGTTGGAAATAATTCAAATCCCTGAAGCTCTACTGAGCCTAGGAGGCAATGCAACTTATGTAGGAAGACAAATGTG
>LUCH01006231.1:8981-19436 GCA_013368495.1 Paragonimus heterotremus | reverse complement strand
CTGTAAAATCTCGTCTCTATGACGACGAAAGATATGCACACTCAAGGATAAAAGTTGCCACTGTGATTAATGTAAGTACGGGAATCTGGACACATTAGTAGAGTGAGTTCGGTCAATAACTCATTCCGAAATGTCTGTAACTACTTGTTGATCACATGAAGCAGACTGTGTGAGTTATGGATCTGTGTTAACAGATCTCAGGCAAATGAGTACAGAACGCTAAGATGCACTAAGAGTGGTTTTATAGAACATCCATGGACAAACAAATGAACGATGCAGGTTGGGTACACCTCAAATAAGAATTACATCAACTTGTGTTTCACTCCTCTCAACGTTTACATAAGATACAAAAAAAATCAATTCCTTTATTTTCGCTAATTCTCATCAGGCTTTTGCAATTGCATAAGATATGTGAGACTTAAACTTATGAAATTCAGAGAGAGAACCATTTTTACGTTTAATCTGATATCCAGATATCTGATTTTCCCTGTTGATTTCAGTTGTGAATTTCATGTTGGGGTGCAGGCTTTTAAGATGTGCGCATATGGTTTCTATTTGATTACGCAATTCTCCTGCATAAATATGCCGAACGAACAGTGTTTTGTGCTTTTTCTCAACAGAACCCATAAAAATATCGGCTAGCACAGGTCCTAGAGAACTACCCATGGCTACACCATTTACTTAGCGATAAAATTGTCCATTGAACAAAAATTGCACGTTGTTGGTGCGTAAAGTACGAAGCTTGCACAAATGAAACAAAGGTAGAGCTTACTTCAGATAATGCTCCATAACAGTCAAGAATGGTGAAAATCACTTCAACCAAAGGTAAGTTCGTGAACAAAGTTCGGACGTTAAAAGACGCGATCATCCTGTTAGCAACATTCAAACTGCATACGTACTCTACAAACTCAGGTTTGCCTGTATGGGTATGGGCGCAAAAATGGGCTAAAGAACTTTTACCAGCCATTTCGTCAGACCCTGATAAGGCGAATTTGTTGTCGATACGTCTCAATGGGACGTCGGGTTTGTGTATTTTCAGGAGACCGTACAAACGCGGTTCCGCTTTAACTGACCACAGTAAGCATCGCTCATCTCTTTCTGCAACGGTTCTTTGCATCCGCACTCTTCCCTACGTTTGGTATCTTCGTTTGTTAGATGCGGTCGTATTTTGTTAAAGTTCAAGAAATACTCGAAGTAGAGATGAGCAAGTGTCTTGATTTACACAGGTAAACCATACCAGTAGTTTGGTAATTCTAGTTGTCACCCATTATAATATGTTCATATAGCTCTCCAGGAAATTAGTGGTTTTGAATCACCCGATCGACCACGAAAGCACACACTTGATTTTGTGTTATTTTAAGATCATTCAGGCCAAAAAGACGAACAAGTCGTAAGGTATCACAAGGTACAGAAAATTACATCCAATGCTTGCCTTATGGCGATGAGAACTAACAATAAATAGACAGTCATGTGAACTACTTATTTGTTGTGGTCGCCTTATTTGGTAGTGTATGTACTTTCCATGTCCGGCCGGTGTGTCTGAGCAACTACTAACTGCTCTGTTCGAAGTTTGTTCCAGAATGTATTTGTCAGTGCTAAAATTCGCGATCGACCACTATAGGTTTTTCATAAAATGCGCATAGTATCACGCATTTTCCACCTTGTAGCATATTATTCGGTTTATTTGAAGTAGCTTTTAACAACTTTAAATTGGCGAATTAGGATGATTGCCGGATAAAAAAACGTGACTGGGAAAACACGAAGACACAAATTCGAAAAACCACTAACACCAACATGTCTACATTCCAGCACACGGTGACATGATAAGCGATGTGTGCACAATATACATAAGCGTAACGAACGGTCTTTATAAATCTGTCTCGGAGATGCTCTTTTACAAGATTTCTCCCAGACAGTTCGTTGACATCGTTGTCATTTCCGAGTAACGTTTTAAAAGCTCGCCCAATTGAAGACGGATTTCGTTGTTGATATTTGGGTTCATGACATGAGCCCGAATCTATTCAGTTGTTGTTCCTTACGCACGGCCAATTGACGGATGCTTGTGGACTTGACCAGTTATATCAAACCTCAGCGACCGCTATATCAATTTGTGGTGTGGTAAGTTTTCAGGTTATTCTTAAAGGTAGTCAAGGTGTAACTTTATAGGTACCGTCATGCAGCTTTAGACTGCACACTTTACTAGGCTCCAGTTGACTGATTCATGATGTTCCTGACAGCGTTTGGGAAACCGACTGATGACCGGCAGCCAGTATGTGTAGTCCAATGTAACCAGATCAGACTAAAGAAATAGCGTGCGCGACTGCCGACGCTCAGTTATGTTGCGGAACACGTGCTCAAGGTTTCCTTGCTATTCTTTCGCCAAAACAGTCCAGATAACGTAGCACACTTTGCGTTAAAAAGGAAATCACCTTATCTGCAATCAACGTGCATCCAGCTTGGTGAATCCATGAGGCCTGTTTCAGGTAACCTGGTTTATGAAAGGATTGTTTTTACCGATGTGCTCAAATAACACACTCCAACACAATTGATCACAACAGTTTGTGGACATAATTCAGTCGAACAAAAGCGGTTCTCCCTGCGTACCAGATGCTTCGGTTTTTGCATCTATCGTTGGGTCGATTCCAGTATGATGCTGCACCACCCTAGTAATCAATTTTTCGACGAGGTACAATTAAGCGTATCATATTACTACAGTCGTTGTGAGCGAAGAACGCAGATGGCTCAAGGGTTCTTTATTCAGCGAACCAATACATGGATTATGCGCTTCAACGCAACAAATACACTCATTTGCATACAACATCGGTCGCAGAGCGTCATCGCTGCAACGGTCGCCAATGTCCCGTTCCTGTATATACCGAGAACCATTTCACACCAAGCTTGAGACATTAGGTAAGATGGCGGCTAACCGAGCTCAGTGGCGTGAATGTTATCGTTATTTGTCCGAGTTGTCTGTGAAGCGCAAACCACTAGTAGACATCGTGTTTTTAGGTTATGAACTGGATACTTCAAAAAAATGTCACGAACTTATCAGTCATTAGATATCTTGATGAACTTGTTTAAGATAAATCAGGAATACTAGGAAGTTGACTTTTCTTTTGCCCCAAAAGGAATGTAACTGTTCCAAACGGATTACTTCTATTACTTTACTTCGTGTTTACACAAAATGAACATTGCACCTTAACACTAACATGTAACGTCCGCACAGGGCGACCCCATGACATGGATGGCCCAGGTCACTTTCACGATTCTATTTGCTAGCATGCGAACGTCCAAACAAGTATACTGTCTGCTACGTTTGGCAACACTGGTTCAGCGGGACCCGCAAAACGAAGATGGACATTGAGACTGTCTCACATCTGATATTTTAATCAGCTTTGGCATTTCTGATCAATCCCACTTTAATGGTATCAAAACTACCATTCTGGTACCTGTCTACAGATGACAGGTTAGATTCCTTGGCAAGCTTTGTGTTGATTAGACCCATCTTGAGCAAACCTCGTGTTCATTATCTCACTGTTCAATAGGCCGTAAATACTTTTCAAACTCTTCAGAGGCAGTGGTTGGTGTTTGCCATTTTGAAGACTATCGATAACTGATTGATCTTAGGTCGTGAAAGAAAAGTGAGAAGATGAAGGAAATAGCTTATATACCTCCTTGTAAACGGTGAGCTAGTGAAGGGGTGTCCGAATTATTGATCAGGCACCTGATTACTTGCGGTGAGTTCCAGTCCAGACGGGAGTGATGTTGCTGTGGCCTAGGTGAAAGTAACTGTCCACCATTCCGCTGGTGGTAACTGAGACAAGTCGTCTTCAAAATCCGCCATACATTGTTCATATGCTAAGGTTACCACTGACCAAAGTGGATCAGCTGTGTGTGACAATGGAGACACACCATAGAGACCACACAGTTCATCACTCGGTTAACTCACATCAGGGGTATCACTATTAGTTCGGATCACACTGCCTGCAAACATACCAACAAATGTCGTTTCCAACGCGTGTCGAAGATAATTACTTTCACAATCATACCAACTCGAACTGATGCCAATGAGCATTTGCAACCGATAAATACAACTGATCTGAACAATGCCTGATGTCCCTTTATCAGCTCGTGCATTTCCATCCCACGTAGACCGAACATTATCAGCCACTTGAGGTTGGCTTGTAAACCAGCAGGTATAGCTCGCGCCCCAAAAGGGGTTGAGAAATGGTCAACAGGCACCTGGTCTCAGTGCCCAGTGGGTTCTGTGATGTTGTTGGGTCTCACCAACGTCACGAGAGCACGGATCTACAATCCGCTAATACGTACCAGAATTGCAACCAATACACTTGTCAGCCAAAATACGGGGTAGCGGCCACTAGAATTGCGGGACAGTATGTGAATCCCCTCAGTTAGTCTCTGAAACATAGGGTTTACAAACAACTAGTGCTCCCTAGGTAGTCATGGATGTCCAATAACTTGCAGGCCAACAAATAAATGATCGACTTCATCTCATTTGAAAGGGTGTTGCAGCTAAAGAATGTAAACCATAACTCATTGCGGTCATTTGCACCGCCGCTCCGAGGTTTAGTAGCAAGGTGTCAGCACTTTCATTATGACATAGTAATAGATTCGACTTGCAATTGTGCGGGGATCAGTGAGACTTAATACGGCCCAGGCGACTGTCTACCATTTCGAAGTTGGACACTGAGAACAGCTAGTTACAAGGTCTGGCTGCAGTAGGTGAAACTTCGCTGACCGCAATGAAATATGTGCGGTTGATTAGTAACCGATTTCTGTTGTTCAACCCTGATGCTTATACAGACGTAGATGGCTAGACCATGCACTAAGGATGCCAGATAATCTTTGGCCACGCTCAGCACTCGCTGCCGATACTACGGTCGACTGGCTGAGGATACGAGGTGGGCAGATGATGACCTGGCGTAGACAAATGAAGTGACTGACTAAGGGGTTGGTCAATGTAAGTCGGGTTCGTCTTCCGGGCTGGGGCCCTCGAGACTCACAGAGTCGGTGGCTGAAGACGTTAAGTGAGATGGCGGCTAATCGGGTCCAGTTGCGTGAATGATTTCGTTGTTTGGTCGAGTTGTTTGAGGTAAGTGACGGTAAAAACGGTGAGGAAGTTGTCTTGCTGATGACAACTCATTCATTTACAGCCCGGTTGTTTGTCTGCAAGGTGTGGTTACCTTGATGTTGAATGTCTGAATAAAAATGGTTATTTTTATTAGTTAGTCCCCTTCTCCTCTTGTTTCTTCTCTTCCTGCCCAGGGCTTGTCTCTTCTTCATGGTTGTATGGGAGTTAGGAAACAGTGAGAACCACTGATGCCTTGCTGTTAATGATGATAACGAGTGTTCCAAAATTTTAGATCCCTGTTCACGAATAGCGGTTTGCGGCATACATTTGATACGAATCGCCAGCCTGACTAACGGTACCGAACAAAAACTAGAGTGCAACATGTGGACAAAACAAGCCATGAAAGGAATGGTGCCTATACATATCCGACCGGAATTTGGTGTTTGTGATTGCTGACTCGTAAGTAGCACATGCGCGGAACAGACGACCACCGTTCTCATTGACTGCACCAATGCCGTGCAGTTCGAAGTACCCCGGACAAGCTGTTGAGCCACTTCCAACACACGCGTTAAAGTCACCAAAAACAAACGGGCGGCCAGTGGTCGATGCCCAGGGGATTGAGGAGAAGAGCTGATTGCAGAACTGATCCTTTGTATTATCGGCGGATACACAATCGGAACATTTAAGACAAAGAAGTGTAACAGGTTTATTTCGACCGACTAGAAGACAAATGGATATGATTCGAAGACTGATGTTGTTCAGCTTGTCTACCATTAAAGTATTGACGCGGTCAGCGATTGCGAAACAGACATCATGTTTCAGAGCACCGTCCACCAGAAAAACCCATAGAGTAGGTGTACCCAAGACCTCCATCTCGGAGCTTACCGTGGTCTACAAGCGTTGTCTCGCTCAAGGCAGCGACATCGATGCGGTAGCTGTTCAGGTTCACCGCTATCGATGTGATTTGGTGTTCCGACAGTCCGGTGCGATACCGTTCACACAACGTACGCACATGCTGTGTCCTGACAGATTACGTCTAGCGTCTACGGGCGTGCCTCAGACTGATATGTACGACCTCAGCTAGGGTCTCTGCTTTAACCATTTAACATGTGGAACGAAAAGAAATAGGGTTTTCTCGAAAGGATTCACGTGCGAACCCTGACTAAAAGGTCTGGGCCGCAAGGCGACAGACTATCGGGTTGTCTTGGGAGACCCTACGCGAAGCAAACGACTCATCTGTCACTGAGGGGCTGACCCAATGACGCAGAGAATAAGATGTGGACTATTCATTCTGACTATTACCATGCACAATAGATGTACTATAAGCGAAGTCAAGGCCTCACAGGGGTAGTGAGAGTTTTTCGATTACACGGGATACAAGGCCGATGGCGACGGTCAACAGCTTAACGATCGGAGTATTTTGTTGTCTGATGGTACATTTTCTAATCCCACATATAGGCAAGTAGAAGACAACAGTCCTGCAACCATTATTATAATCCTGCATTATATCAATAAATTAATCTCTAACCACTACTACGCATTCAGTAGTATGAAATACAAACCTGTACGTGACCGCTTTTTGTCTAGAAGCTCCTATTTGGCTTACCTGATATGACTGGGTCAGGAAGGACCGAAGTCCTAGCCAACATAGCTTTCGGGATCAAAACATTACATAAGCCTGACAACCAGAGTATAGTAGCAGAAAATGTCACTATTTGATGAAGCACGTGACATTCGCGATGTATGCATCATGTGAGTGACGCGCTGGGCTGAATGTAACACGGATCATAGTCTGATCAATACCAAATTGTTTATTTATATTTACAAATTCGTTCATTGCAGACCATCCAAACAGCAGCGGAAACTGAGTTAGGAAGCGGGAAAACTCGAAGACGAGGATGATGTTTTCAGTGTGCAGTTGCCGTTCGCCTGGAAGACGCTCCCGCATCCAATACCTTTGATGGTATGTGCCAACAGCTCACGGAATAGGTCGCGACAGCGTTCATCGAGACGATAAGTACCTAGCGAAAGAGACGCTTGAAATGCTTTGATCAAAACGTTGCAGCTGTACCTAGCGTGATATGAGAGCAGAATGTAACGGTTACTAGTTCCACAATGTACCCAAAGTGCTCGCTGTCAATTTGCCACAGGACTTAGCGGGATCGAGGACTAGTTGAAGAGGCTAGATGAGCTAACGGTGGGATACGTCAGCAGCACGAATATTCCTGATTCGCCTAAGGCAACTTTCGTCCCACTCGTCCAGTCAACTAAAGCACCGACTAACGCGGATTCAAGCTTTTCGTGCACTCAATCAGAGGACATCATGAACGTCCGCCACAAACGTACCAGTAGCCAACGAAACCGGCTGGCTACCATTGATTGAGCATGCTGTAACAAGATGTATCACTTCATTTGCTTCCACCCGAGCTGGAGGAGGTCGATCGGACAACGTAACGGAAAAGACTGTAGGTGAAGATGGCCTTACAGACCACCATCCTCAAGGAGCAGTGTGGATTTCGAGCAAGCTGCAACACTACTGACAGTGTTCGCTGCTCGACAGAGCCAGAAGTGCCGCGAACGTAACCAATCCTATTTTTGAAGTTAACGAAGACGTTTGGTTATCACGGATGTTGTGGTTGGCGATAGATAATTTCGTAAATCTAATTACTGTATCGCAGGGAACTAATAAAGGCGTAGATTCAGTAGTGGAGATTAACATCTGACGATTTTAAAACCGCCGTTGGTGTGAAAAAGAGTTGTCTTATTCTCAACTGTATGGTTTATATTTGACTACAATGCTACCAGTTTTACTTTAGGTTTTGGAGGACGGTGTTCCGATGCAGTATTACACAGGCGGTCGGCCGCCGAATACCTGACGCTTCGGCGCCCCAATCATGCTGGGCAACTCAACCGATCTTGCAAACAACCGTGCGCCATTTGGCTGCAACAAAGATAAAATGTGATGAATGTCGGCAGTCAAGGCGACCGTCGCAGCAAATTTTGGTTTGCATATCAACGGTACCATGTTTACACCCTGAATCCTCATCAATAGAACATTTTGCGTAGTTTGACCGACATCTGCTACTTGGGGAACAATCTGTCGAGAGATTCACCCGTGGACTGCAAGTTGTAAGTTCATGTACAGAAGACTAATGTCGCTTTCAGATATCTTGAAAGACGTGCCAAGAAAAATCGTAGCCTGAAGATGAACATAAAGCCGCCTGTCTACCGTTCAATGGTGCTGTTCATGTTGTTGTGCGGTATCGAAAGCTGGATACTGTCAAATGCATGTACGTTATCCGACCCGCTTTCAGATGCAACCCCTACTGTATCGAAGTATGCGAAGATTATACAACGGCACAGCAATTAGCACGGTTATCTCGTAAAGGTGTGGTCGGAATTCAAAGCCAGACCGTGGCAAGGATATGCGCTACTGTCGACCTATGAAGGAAGCTAAGCTCGGGCACCGATGAATTACGAACGACGTTCAATCATACTGGACAGCAAACACCCAAACGATGTGAACTTCGACATAGGATATTGCTGATCGAAGTTATGATTAATTCGTATCCATTCTCGCGTATTCTCACAGTTGTTGGTATATCAATGCCTAGGTGAAAATGGGACTTACAGACACCGTGTTTAGCATGATCACAACATTTGAGATACAGGACATCACATAAATATTATGCTCATTGTTGAAGTACATTGATTTGCTGCTTGAATAGTAGTAGGACTTCTGTGAAATAACTCCAACAACATTGAAGAGGCCACGTTTGTGACGCGCTTGTACCGTCAGATAGCGTTTCCAGCTAACGGTTCCCGACGGTCGCAGACTAACCAAAACGGCGGAGAATGTAACCAAAAAACTACAGCAGTCAGGTAAAGGAACCTGTTTAGACTTCATGTACCCCAACGTTTCTAGTTGAAGGCTAGTTTGGCCAACAGGACACCAAATCCGGAGAACTTGACACGCAGAGGCCAAATAATTGATCTCTGCTATGCCTCACTATACCAACTCATAGTTTGCCAACCTTAAACTTTGTGTCAGTCTATTTCGACATCAGTGTAGCAGGAGATGATTTGATATGTGACATAATCGTCTGAGTATATTCGTCCACAGATAATGAACATTCCTGACTCGCATAAACGAGTGCCAGGTTAGTAACCTCATCGCTGCCAAGCCGATGACGTTGTATGATGCGAGCGACTGAATACGGACATCGACAGTCGAATATCCGGAGACGGTTTGCATTCTCCGCTTTGAGGGACCACGGCTCGTAGCCGTAGAGTGAAACTTTTCTCAAGATCATTTAGTCAACGTGCTTCCTAAATTCCACAGAGATGTAATCTAGATTTACTCATAC
Source organism: Paragonimus heterotremus (assembly GCA_013368495.1). Classification (NCBI taxonomy): domain Eukaryota; kingdom Metazoa; phylum Platyhelminthes; class Trematoda; order Plagiorchiida; family Troglotrematidae; genus Paragonimus; species Paragonimus heterotremus. The sequence continues at coordinate 9,977 of LUCH01006231.1, read as the reverse complement.
GAATCCCAACAACAGTTTCAGTACACATCGCGACTGACTCAACTTCCTAAGTAAAGGAAACGGCCAACTTCATTCGTTGGTTCAGTATTTAAGAATACATTCACGGACGCACTACAATTTTGTGGAAGTATTTTGTACTTTTGGAATACCCAGAGAAAAAAAGAGTATTGTTTAACCTTACCTGGGTTATGTGAAAGCTGTCAACTGGCAACACATTGTTGTCTTCTGTCGAGATGGTTCAAAGTGTAAACATAGAGACAGCGCCCTAACCACAACAAAACACAACCACAGAAAGATGAGAACAAGCACAAGCATCACGGTTTGTTGCTAAGGCGTCCCAAAAGAATGCATCGTAGAATACTCCTAGTAACTATTGTCAGGATTCCGTTCCCAAAGAAGTACAGAACCTTGGTAGAAACGTCCAGAAAAACATAACGCCTTGATTCACATATTAACACATCATAAGCACAGTCGATTTCACCTCGAGACGTATGACGGTGCAGCAGCGAGAAAACCAACAAGCAATCGCACCAGTTACAACCAGTGAATCTCGTACTGGCTGTTCGTAAACAGCCGTGTACTTGAAACTGCTTTCGAAACAATGAGATGCTGCAATTGCATGTGTTCCGCTAACAGGGATGGTTGGGCAACAACAAAACAGAACATCAATATCACCATCGACAACTATACAGCGGTTACAGAAACTGACGACGTACAACCATGTCGAGAAAAAGAAGCTCCGAAGGAGAACAGAGAACAGACGAAGGGTGGAAGTTACAACCTTGAACGAAAATCATAAAACCCAAAACTCAACAGAAAGGTGTCCACACAACGAGAACGAATAAGCGAGTTACACAGAAGAGTAGAACCGTGACTGAACAACAGTTTTCTTATGGCTCTTTCGCTGCCTCGCTGCAACGGTTATGCTTACTTGACATGAAACTCAGCCAAACAGCCACAGCATTGGTTACTGCATCCAATTAGCTACCAGATCCC
>LUCH01006230.1:0-15287 GCA_013368495.1 Paragonimus heterotremus | reverse complement strand
GTCTCTCAGAAATATCCGTACTCTTTCACAGATCACATTTTTGCGGGAAGCACAACTTGCCAGCCGTTATCGACATTGGGTGGGTTATCCACGCAAACGGAGAAATATATTGATAATTGCATTTCCTATATTTGTTGCCCTTAATACGTGTTCGCGACTTGATGCCACCAGCGCACGAGCTCGGTGAACTGTAATAAGACCAGGTATTGATCAGCATCGTTCACAGGGCCAATAAGATTTAATGACTTTTAACGTTCATATGTTGCGTGATCATAATTCAGCTAAACTTAATAGTGTCATTATTCTCATCCGGCTGATCCCGATCAATGTTGCTACCTTACCGTGGTGATCGGGTTTGCGCACTACAATGACCCCGAGGGCTATGCCGATTGGAGTTTTCATGCTCCTTCAGGGTCACCCATATCGGACAGGCCGAGGGCGAGTAGTCAGACGAAAGCAACATGTTTAAAACCGAACTGCAGCCCGGATGATGATGGCACTATCAACATTTGTTGTGTGTGTAAACTAAGATTGTTGTGTATTTATTGGTCAAAGTCCTAACTCTCGATTCACGATAGCAACCAGTCTTATCACTGTGCAATGTTACACACGCTCTTAGGGATATACTAATGGCTTCGAGATTGTATCTTTTCATTACTTAGGCAGGTCGATCGTTAATGTGCGCCAGATCGATCTCTAGCACTCAACCGACGTCGGCCACACCCACTCACCCTTTGCTTACACACGATCTCTAATACTTTATCTAGGGTTACTGTATTTTTGTCTACATTATTTTCAACTGTATCTCATGTGGGAATCTAGAAAATGATCATTTGGCTGACAGAAATTAGCTAGTTGGCCGCGTTTCAACCCTTGTCAACGGAATTATTGTGTCGGTGTTTTTCTGGTTAAATATTCGACGGATATTATTGTTGTTAAAATGTCAAATACTACGCTGTTAGCTTAGGTGGGTTGGATAAATTACCAGAAACCACCTGCAAGTTTCTGCTAATCTTGGCGTACTCCGGTGGTCTTAAATAACTTTCGTGATCGTGCGTCTTTGATTCGTGATCCGTTTCTATTGTGTGTGTATAAACCACAATACTGGTTGATGGTCTAGTTTTATATCATAGGGCATCTCTGGCATGTCGTATGCCGGATCCTAAATACCTGTTCTTCAAGCAGAGTGTCATTTTATGAGCAGTTGTCTCGTTTCGTCACACCTAGATCAGATTTATCTAAACGACATTCTGCCATTCGCACCTAGATCATCCACTGAGTCTCTTCCTAGTTGCAAACTGACCGACGTGGAGTATGCGCATGTTATTCTGGTTAGCTCCTCTGCCTAAGGCATGCAGGCCGTGTTGAATGAGGCATATAACTGGGCTGGTATGGAACCGTATAGAGTATACTACACACCTTCAAAGTGGTCCTTCGGGACTGACGTTCTTACTTCTACGTTCTTAATTGCAGACAGTCTGTTTGAGATTGTAAACCGTCTCTTTTACTTGAATGGCGCTTTCTCGTTAATATGCAATAATGTGAGTAGCAAGAGTAGCCGTTGACAATATTCACCTGTGAACGTCCGGGTTTTGTTTGGTAGGGGCGAGGATGTATGTTACGTATTTGCGATTTATGTCCTGTGGTTCGGAACTGTGACCCATTCACAGTGAAAATGTGACTGATCTCGCTGTGTTTGACCATCATTGTTTCGATCAGTTAACTCGCGTCAGGTGGCGTTAAGAACGCGGCTGTTCGCCAGCACGTACTTTCAAAAAACCTCGGATGCCCAAACAACAGTGTTTGCCGTATCGGACATTATTCACCAACAGTTGGGTAAGGCTGTGAGATTGCCACGCAACGACATGGTCCAAAATGGTCTGTTGTCAGAGGGTGTATCTGCCAGTTCAGATGCCCTCTAGCCGACGAATCGTCCCTCCCCTTCATGTGTAGTGGTCGATCAGGCGTTGTAAGCTGTAAGAAAGTCTTGAGGAATAGAAGTAAGTTAAAATCGATATGCAAACCTTTATTCTTACCTACAGAACAGAGGCGGGCATAAGTGGACATTTCGGGAGTTGATTTCTTATTGGATTTACGGAAATGGGGATAAATAAGTGCATCCTATCAAAGGGAGTTTTGATAAGATTACTTACAACGGAGGCGTAATCTAGAAAAAGCACAATCGTGCCAAATAGTTACAGCAAAAAGTCATGTATTCCCTTCTAGTCGGCCAGTGAGTGGTACCGGATCACTCAGCTGCTAAGATTTGTAAACATAGGGACAACTTCTGAGGTAATAAGAATATAGTCGGATGGACTGATCGAAGAAGAGCTGTCTAGTGTGTACACCGATGAGTTCGTTAGTGAGGAATAAGTCAAGGGCGTGCGGATTGACATCGTCTCGATCAGAACTCTTTTGTTAAATAGTACAAGTCAAAAGAACTCGTTAATAATCGACAACTGCTTTTCAACTCGTTCAATTTAATCGTCTCCCGATTAAGCTGGTAGTCACTCTGTATTGTGTATACTAAGGTCATCATTCACGCGGATTTCAGCATTATGATCTATGTGGAGTATTTGTTCAGTATAGATAATAGTAGTGTAGACACTCTGCGGTAGAATTCCCATTCGGTGCACTGTGTACTCAACATTCATATTTGTTTCTGGCTACTACAATGATCAACCATATAATTTGAAAAGCAATGGAACAAAATCCCGTAGGAAAGACAGTTCCATAAAAAAAAGAACGTGTCTACGCACTCGTGAAGTATGGATAGTGAGAACGGGAGTAACCATGATATTGAGGCTGAGTACGATTCTTGTTATCGGTTATCTGGGTTCCGATCAAAATAAAAGCATGTCTTCTTTCTGCGCTGATGAAGTTATTGAAGGGAACCCAATGTTTCAAAATAAAAGCACCGGGTTTAGCTGAAGATGGTTGATGGTGAACGGTGGACCGAGTTAACGTTAGAATTGGTGCCACGAATGTTGCATAGGAAAAACGTCAGTTATTTTGAGTTTAGCGAAAATGTAGCGACTATATCGGAATTAGCTGAGTTGTGTTGCCACGATTTTTTGAAAAGAAACCTGGAATCCAGTTCAGGAGCTTGGTGTGAGATGGGCGATGTTACTAATACTTGTCATCTACCAATTGTATATTGTTACAATGTGTTTTCGAAAATTTTATGCTTCTTGACACTCATCTGGTAATAACAGTATAATTGTTTCTGAAAGACTTCGACTCCACCTGACCAGTCAGTGAAACCTGATATATATATATATATATATATATATATATATATATATATATCAGGTTTCACTGACTGGTCAGGTGGGGTCGAGGTTTTTCAGAAACCTTTTGCATGAAGCCGCCTGTTTCTCGTTCATATTACTTAGTGGTCCACTGTTTTTAATGGATAGTCGGCTTAGTCCCCTGTTGACCACATCGTCTCGATGACCTTGGTCCGACCGAAGCTAGTATTGTTTGAATTTTATTTCTGTCCTAATTCACTGCGCTGACCTCGACCAAAGTAATCCCAACAGTTCAGGTTTCTCAGCTAACAACAAAGCAGATCTGACGTTAGCTGAAGTTTTTTTTATCTCATGTACACACGCAAACACTCACCAATTCATTGCAGGCTCGAGAGTTATTCGTGTAAAATGGTCTCGGAAGAAAAGCGTCAATTCAAAGAGCTGTGCATGCGTTTGAAAAAAGAATCCGACCAATCCGACGTGGACAGTCAACGTCTTGGTTCTTCACAAACACTACGCGGTCTATGGGAAATGACGGGACAGATGGTTAATCCGCTGACTTATCAAATGAGTACCGTTCAGGACCAATCATGTACTGTGGTGAGCACGTCATTTAAAGGTTTCTTTTTCGGATTATAGGTTGTTGTCCTCTGTAGTTCCATTGTTTGATGGAGGTCTAGTCGTGATCATTACTTAATCTAAATTATTTGTTGGCTGCTTGTCTGAATCAAAAATGCCTGATATATATATATATATATATATATATATATATATATATATACCTGTCTGCCGTTTTTTAAAATGTCGTCTATGGCGAGTTTGAATGAGAATAGTAACAGTTGACAGTTTTGTGGAACACCATTGGTAAACACCATACAGTCGCGTAGATGCATACTGGTTCGAAAGTCTGTCTGTGGATCGCTTGAATGAGTTTAATGTGCTTATCCGATACATCCCTCTTTCGAGAACGGTCATGGGGGCAGCTGTATCAATAAGGTTGAATGCCCCTGCAAACGTCCAAGATGACCTTCAACAGCCGTATCCAGCACCGATGTTTGACAGCATTTGAAGTTTGGTTAAGATGACCACAGCCAAGGTGGAACCCGATTTACTATTTTCTTATTCGAATCGTTCTTAGCGGAGGAAGCGTGCTGCTCTTTGATGTTTGTATGCATTGGCTGCATTTTGCTCGATATGCCATAACCGACCGATCTCACTTTGCCGCTTTGCTCAGATCGTGACGTGAACACAAACCATATAAGTAGTAAAGCTCAATCGTTCGGTAAGTACGCATACGACGTTAATTTCCGGATCTCGTCCTGTCTGTCAATTGACCAGTATTGAATTTGTTTATCTTATGAACGTTACTGCCTTCCTCCGCGTGTGTATGAAAAGCCTCCGCTTTTGTAGTCACTGTTCATCTTGATAAAAAAGACAAGTAGTTTGGCACGTTACTCCTAAGTAATACAGATCCAGTGTTCATCGATGGCGTTGGTGGATTGCAGCCTGAACTGTTGACAGTCAAGCCACTGGATCATTTGCTTGCTTCCATTTGATACAATGGATTGGACGGATAACTGAGTCCAATTGTGGAAACTTTTGAGCTTCCAATGTGGCTTCGTAGTTTAGCTGGTAGAGTGCTTGCTGTCGCCAGTTCGAATCCAATCAGAGCACGGGTTTTTCGCAGTTAGGTCCCATCTAAAACAAAGACCGTTTGGTTCACGCAACCCCAACCAGTGATTTTCTAATAACATTAAACGTGAATATTTTGATACCTTGTTTGTCCATAGTCAGTGTAGCTTAATAATTGGAAGGTAACTGTGTTCACCATCATCGTTTTCAATTTTGAGCCGTACTTTCGGGTAATATGGTTCGGACCGCCGTGGATTCTAATAATGGTCCATAAAGTGACAGAGTAATAAGTAAAGTAAGTAACTATAGGGATGGACAAGGGAGAGATGAAAGAGAGAACGATGGGCGGAACAAAAACCAGTGGGTCCTCAGGTGAATGAAAAAGGAGCCATTAAGCTTGCGCATACAGCTTCCCCACTAACTGCGATTTACTGTCATGTTGAAGCTTTCCGAATCCGTAGTATGGATAGCCGCGAACTACCCACTCGGATCGACGACACCTACCAACATTGTCCAGCGCAACTGGCAAAGCTTTCCTAACCCGTGGTCACGTCATCGTTTGACCGCCTTGCGGTTTCCCCCAACAAGTAGCTGTCACACTAAACAATGCGCGGTGCGGCAGACACTTCATTAGCATACGAAGTACGTGACCCAACCGGCAAAGATTGTGCACTCTCACTATCTCAGTCATCAGTTGCGAATTTGCATATTCCCCAGGTGCATTCCTGACCTATACTGCTACTCCTGACCTATGTTACTACCTTGACGAGGTGGTCGGGCTTATGTGCTGTTTTGGTCTGGTGGGATATGCTGACTAGGACTCCAGTCCTCCTAGAAGCAACCTTGTCAGACAGGCCAAAGGGGAACAATCAGACAAAAAGCAGTTGCACTCATAGGATTGTATGTCGCACTACTGACTGCGTAGGGGTTCTTAGGTAGTAAAGTAAGGCATGATCCTGTGAGCATACAGCAGAATTATTTTTATAGTTGCAGCACTGCTGCCTTCTGTATCAGGAAGGAGAGGGCTAGAAAAGGTACCCTCAAACGAAGAACACTCCGATCACCCAACGGTTGACCGTGACCGCCGGCGTATTATCCAATACGGTTGAAAACATCTGATGTCACCCAAAAGCCCGATGTAATTTCAAGTACATCTACTGCGCACAGCAGTGATCAGAACCAGACATTAATGTTTTGTTTATTGCGCCCTGAGGCAAGACAAACCCCTCACCGCCAAGTGAGTCAGACTCTTGAGTCATGGGCTCCGGGTAGGGTCCCACAAAAATCCGTATCCAGTTGTCCCTCACATCAGAATTTTGAGTTATACTCGGACTGGTATCCCTCAAATCGATCTCCTGTGGCATAAACGAGCGGGAAGCGCCAAAAGTTATCGTTCTCCCGACACTGACATTATTCACTGAGCACGACTTTCTCTTACTATTTCACCTTCCAAGTTTTCTACCTTTCATGTGCTTTCGAGGCTAAGACAATCGGCAAACATTGGCACTGCCCGACAAGTCGGTCAAAAGGCTGCTCTGCCAAGTACTCACTCAAGTCTGAAGCTTGGTGTGTGCTACCAGTCAGAGACGTGAGTCTATGATCCTAGCACCGTTATCCACTTTAGCTCACCTCTAGATAACTGTCGATCCAAGCACTTCTCTCTCAAGGTTTCTGGTGACGTCGAAGGTTAATCTCATGACCAACCTGAAGTGAGAATCCCACCGACTTCCTTAGCAAAGCAATTCTTGATCGATTGGATCCCAGTGAACAGTCGCTTGCGCGCCGTCAAACTCAATACATCGGTTAAAGTCTGTCGACGCAAATTAGAAAGGCGTTGTATATCCATTATATCGGCGTAAGGTCCAACGGACAGCTGTTCGGATGCTACCAAAGATGCGTTCTATGACGCCCTCGTTGACCTTCTGGAGCAAACTAGACACTCGAACATCATACTAGCGGATGATTTTAATGCACAGCTTGGTCGTCTCTTTCCGGAGAGGGAGCGGTTGAGACGTGTGTTTGGTGTCCGTGCGCAGCATATTGACAGTGGCGAAATACTGCTGCAGCTGTGCGCATCCCATGGTCTCTATATTTCAAGCACCGCATTCCAACATGGAAAAGCACTGTGTTACTTGGAGACCTCCGTGTGCTTTTCAGCCGTGGACATAGTTGCATCATATAGAGGTCAGTTAGAGATGGCTGCACTCTGTTAAAGACGGTCGTGTCTTTTGGAGCAGCCACCTGGACTGGGACCATGCTGTTGTGCGTGCTCGTTGTGTTTTGTCATTTGCCTAGAGGACATACGCGCATAAAATTAGGATACTTGACAGTTGGAAGTACCAGATACCTAGCTGGCATTCGAGCAAGAAGAATATGAAGAATGCTTACCAGGAGGCGTTGGTGACTAAGTTGCCCAGTTCGAGTCAGATGAATGATCCTTACGAACACTGGGAAGAGGTCGCCGCAGCTGTGGAGGTATCTTCCGATGGAGCTGTTCAGTTTCTACTAAACTGCATTTCTGTTACGTACTCCGTATATCATCTGACTGTTTACCGTATCGGGCATTATGCACTGAGACTACCAACAGTTAGGTGAAACCACATGATGGTCAAGCAACAACGTGCTCAAGAACTATGAAAGCCCTGACTGCTCCATTGATCAAAGTGGGTGGGTGTCACTTGCCAGGCCGGGGTTCTCGTGACCACTCAAATCGCTGGTTAGAGACGCTATCCGAGATGGCGTTGTGTTGCAGTCAATGGTGTACCTGCATCCATACCATTTCTAGTTCTTCAGCTCGGTCTTCTATCAATTTTCAACCTTCTTGGTGACATTTTCTTCTAGGATATCCCACGTCACCGTTGAGGGGAGCAGCGGCCCGAGCCACCGTACCTTTTGATAGTTTGTCAGTTAAGCCTCAGTGTGAACCACTGATGTATTGCTGTCTATGACGATGAGGATGACTGTCGTCTTGCTCGCACAGTCTGTCCATTTGATACACACTAATTCGAGGAGACATCAGTAGCCTAATATTAAAAGACCAGAGCCATCTTTCACAAGAACAAACCTGGTCTCTGATTCATAGGGCAACATTAAGCGCGCGCATTCATGCAAACCTCGTCGTTAATCGACAACTATGCGTCTTTGGATCTCCACAAATGACGAAGATTGGTGAATACATTATGCGCTTTTGTGATGTTCACGGACACCTAGTCAGCGACATTTTAAGCTAATGAGATGACACTACCTATGGAGTTGAAACGACTAACAGCCTGGAGCGGTCTGTCTGCAATCACAAAAATGGGGCCACTGCCGACCTAAAATTGTAACAACACTTCACATTTTGAAGATTCAAGTTGCATACTGTACAGGTCAGTCGTATTAGTCAGTGGGTTCAGCATGGTCTGCACGTTCTCTGTATACGAACTAAATGAAGCAACGTCGTCTGCATAATCAATATCAGTCAGCTTTCTAATTGTTCATCCCCACTAGCGGGTGTTAGCAAGTTATGCTTAACACTCTTTTCCTTGCCTTCGGTTGATACTTGTTTTCAAGATGACCAGTGAACCACGACGCTTTTAAGGTCCGCGTTCGTCAGCAAACCGCTCTGCAGGTGCCCTCCCAAATATGTGGCCTGATATATGCTGTTCCGTGGACGTAAATCTATAATTTTAGCTCCGCTGTGCACTTGAACTCATCTCTAGTTGACTGGTGACTCGGGCGTTTCCTTTATCCAGGATCTGTGGTTACACGGGAGCTGAATGTCGCAGTCACGTTTGAGTTGGAATCACACTGAGTTTCGATGCAGAGTAAGGTGTGCTCGATTATATCCATCTCCACGCTGTCAGTGTCAGTACATCGATTAAGGCTCGTCAACGCAGATCATAAAATCGTTGTCTACGCGTTATACCGGTGTACGCTGTAACGGATCATCGTTCGGATGTCACCAACAATGAGTTCAACGACGCTGTCATCAATCCTCTGAAGTAGACTACACGTCCTGATATCATCACACTAGCCGGCGATTTGAATGCATAACTTGGTCGTCTTTCTCCAGACAGGAAGTGGGTGGATGATGTTTGGTCTACGGACACAACTCATTTACACTGTTGAAAGATTGCTGTAATTGTGCACATCTCATGGTCTCTACAATCCCAGTATCTCATTTCACTGCAGAAAGAAGCCTTAACATATGGAAATCGTCCTGTGCATCTTATTCGTAAGCAAAAATTGATCGTATAACAATAACTTTGATGACACCACCCTGTTAAAGACTCATGCATTTTGGCGCAACCACATAGACTCGAATAATAATGCTATACGTGACCATTTACTCCTGTCATTTGCTCAGAGGTCATCGGTTGGCGGCATCCGAGACGGATTAGCCTGTCACAGTGACCGAAGCCAAAGGACGCCTGCGCTTTAAACCATCACCCCAAGTGGCTTGCGCTGCACCACTTGCGGTTCCACTCACACACCACGTATCCGGTGTAAACCCGAAGGAATAAGACCAGTAGGTGTGTGAGTGAGGCCTTTGTGTCCAGCTGGCCAATGCTGGTTAGCCAACTGAATGGCTAGCACGGAAAGGAAATCCTTATCTCTCGGAAAATAAACACACTGAGACTGTAATGGTAAGATCTATACCAGGGAGAAAGATGTGTGAAATGTAATACAAGAAGTATTTCAGTATACAAGTGCATGCTAGTGTATTCCACAGAGGATAAAGTTGAAAAACAAAACTCAAAGTTGAACTACGAAAAGATCAAACGAACGATTCATCATTCAATACACCAACAAAGCCAAAGAAAAGAATAGGTAGAAGATCACAGACACCCAAGTTTCTGAAAAGAGGAGCAGATTAGTTGTCAAACGACCATTGTTTTGGTCGATGTAATCATTAACAAAAACGGAACGGATATGCTGATAAGACCTACTGAGCCTAGCGTACTCGTTGTCTCTTCGCCGACGGTGCACTATGAGTACGTTGATGACCTACTAATCCAAGGCGGCCAGCGCATTCGCGGCCGCACACATCGCAACGCCATATAGTCATGTCACCACGACCTATGGCACCGATGGTTCCTTTGCGTACCGCGCGCTTTCGTTCTCGGCCGCGCAATAACTGCTCGTTGAACTCGCGGACGCCCGTCCGAATTGTATTCCTCCAAGCGGTCCGGTTCAACGCCAAGTCTTCCCAACATCTAAAATCAATTTTACAACGTGAAAGACTTACCTGCACAGCATCCTGGTATCTAAGCTTTGGACCACCAGGATTTCGCTTACCTGATCTCAGTTGTCCATACAGCACCTGCTTCGGGATACGGTCATCGTCCATCCGACGGACGTGACCCAGCCAGCGAAGCTGATTCAACATCAGCAAGGCTTCCATCCCGTTCATGTCCGCTCGCCGCAGTACCTCAGTGTTCGGAACCATGTCCGAGGTCATACATACACAAAGAGACACTGAGAAACGGTGTCCAGTTTGAATAAGATGAAAGAATTTGGCAAACAATGAAAATAAACCATAGCAATTGCTAAAGACTACTTTGAAGAAGTATATCTCGAGTGAATTGTGCAGTTTTGACGGAATTTTTCGATTCCGGCCACTTTATGAACAATTGTGGCTCGATTCCACCTAGTTCTGAATGTGACAACAACCCTCGTGAGCATCATTTAAATGAACAACAGAAAGAGATAAAGCGGCCCTCATCTGGGGATGACAAAATACCATTTTCCATGATTCATGTTTCTGCTGACATCGAGTTAATGAAATCGATACCATATGTGAGAGAGTTGATTCCATCATCATTGGCCAATAGCGCCGACTTGACAGGTGAGCTGCGCAATTCGAGGAGCACTTCAATCGGACCGTGCAGACCACGGGACTTCAACAGTCAGTTACTGCGTTCCAGGTGACTTTCCATCGGAAGCAGAAATGACTCTGGAGTTCAAGTTATTGAAGCATAACAGGGCTGCTAGAGCAGATCTTTCTCATGTGCTTTTTAAAGATCTTAGCGAGAGGCTGATATCAGTGCTGATGAACCTGCTTCATGTGTTCCGGAAAACTGAAGTAGTGCCTCTCACTTGTTTTTGGATGGTTATTTGTGTTTCCAGAGAGGGCGATCGAAGTCCATGTGATCACCACACAAATATTAGTCTATCGTTTATTGTGTGCAAGTTACTCACTGGTCTCATTTCACGTCGGCTCACTGAGTGCATGGAAAGTCACGTACGTGAAGAACAGTCATGATTCCGGTCTGGTCAAGAGTATATTGACCACATTTTCACCATGCGATATTTATTGGAACACCGGCACTATTGTGACGGATGACCAAATCGGAGATGTGAGTGTTCCAGTAGTCGGTGAAATATCTCAACTCGGCTGTAATATATGTCTAAAACTCACAGCGAGTGGATTGCGGACAACGTGGGCGACGGGACGAGTTATCGCTCAAGGAAACTGGACCAGTGGAGGAGGAATAGAAGGCAAAAAATCCACGACAGCGTCTACCACACAAACCAGGCAGAAAAACACATGACATATAAGTGGAAACCACCTCTGTGTTCTGTACTGGGATTCCAGTTCGTAAACACGAGCACGCGCCTGGCGTGGAAACGTGCAAGTTGAACAATAAAGATCGTGCTTTATTGAATGATTTTTTGGTACATTATTGCAGGCAGTCAACAGCCGGGACTTTTTGGATCTAAAAGTTGGTTTCTATTCGGTAGCTGTTAACGTTCTCTCTAATCGTCCCCTCCACAAAGGAGTTCCATGGAAACACGTGAATCCATTAAAGTCGCTGTATGCTCATTCTGTAAGCAAAGTACTGATAGCTGTCTCATCTGTTCATCTATTTGAGTAGTATTCGTTCGGTCTTTTCTGTTTTCAGTTCTGGGAGGTGCGTTCGAGCATTCCAATGAGCCTACTATTGATTTACTTCCTGGCACCTAGTGGGTCGACATGGACTGTACAGTTGATATTTTCTTTCTCAGCTTCTATACCGAAAGTATACAAACCATGGTTGACAAGTTTACTGATCGGTCTAGTTTAGTGCGAAGTTCACTTTGCACCTTCGAAGTGTAAATTGCAACTTAACGACTGTATCGTTCACACTCCTATCTTTCTTATTACTTGCAATTAGCTCGATACTGTAGACTGTCTTACCTACTCGAGTGGCAACGTTCAAGTCAATTCAAATCAGTAATTCGCTTGATGTACCTCGAGAGGTGGATTTTCAGCTTTTTGATATACGCGTATATTAGGCAAATGGAAGACATTCAGATAAATGTACTCCGGTCACAAAATTGTTAGCACAACCATGGAACTCAAGGACATGTTAAGGAAGTCGATCGGAATCGTTATCTTTTATAGAAAATCCCTGTTAATTTAATTTTGTGTTTATTTCAAAAATAAGGTTGGGTTTGTGTAGAAATCGGACTAAATAAGGATTTGTGGAAAACTAATAAGACCAGATGCATACAAATAAATGTTGTACAAAGTTTTAGTGAAAGATGTGGAAACACACATAGAATAATCCGAATACATGAGGTGAGCTCTGTCCAATAGGATTTCCTGCTGAAAGTTGTTCGTATATCTTGAAATGATGAGAAACGTTAAGATCAAAAAATTGTTTACAGGGATACCACTGCAACAAGACAGTTTTTTTTGGATGTGACAAAAGGTTCAAATCCTTTGACAACAAATCAGGGGAAACAGCAGGTGGACACTACATCCAATGCGGGAGCACATGAGCCTGAGTAAAACGAGAGAGAAGTCAAGCATCAGACATAAAACGAAGGCCTTCGAACTTAGGTGAAAACATCAGTAACACGAATTAACCATGTCTTGTTGTTACTCAAAATAATCCCCAGACATTTAGCAGGAAGCAATCGAGATAAAAGTTAACTATTTGTGATGTGGGGGATCATGTATTGAAAAAATTCTCACGTTGACTCTTCATGAACGAAGACAAGATATCGAAGGACTGTTTCAACTGTTGTTCCTGACTGTTTTTATCCTCTTTCCCTTCGTATATAGGCAAATGCAAATATGTCTCCGATGAGTAACAATGGCAGTGGAAAGAAGAAACGTTCACGGTCCGACACAGCTTCTAGCTCAGACGATGGAACTACGCTTTCACTTCACAAATGTGGTGCTTCCAGCCTATCCTTGAAAGATCTTTTTTGTCTTATGAGCACGCTGAACAGTTGTTTCGGACCAGCGTACGATTTTCTGTCCGCTCGAAGCGACGAATTTTGTTTGGAACCCGAACTGTGGGTAAGGGTGTGTGTGTGTGTGTGTGCATATCCGTGCGTAATTTGGAATTAAATGAGTCGCGTTCGCTAACTCATCATATTACCAGGCTGCTGTTTCATTCATTCAGATGAATGGATTGAACGGAAATTCATGCTACATGTATACTGCTTTTCTAAAACGGTTGTCTCTTTGGGATAGTTGTAGTCCTATACTCATGAGTGATACCTGTTCCCAGAAGTACTGTTCCTCAGCACTGTGATGGATTTCAGCGTAATCTGCTTATCTCTGAGCGATCAAAACGCCTTCGTCATATCTACAGAAGACTGAAGTTGTTTCTTTCCGTTCAACTTTAGCTCGAAAGATCTGTGGTCCACCGGGTTGAGTGCTCGACAGTGACTTACTGTCATGATAATTCTTCACTTTCATGTAATAACCATTTGTAGGAACATGGTGATGAATAGAGGTAGGAAGTGATGCTCAAGTGTGTCAACATGTTTCTGGTTTTCCGTAGTGCTATACGGTATAGTCATATGCGAAGAGCCCAGGTATGGTCCAGTCTGCTGTTATGTGTCGTACAACCGGACACTTTCGATCTTCACATAGTTTCTCATTTTGTATTCATCCGTCACGTTTTCCAAATCAGAAAACATATTAGCGAATGAGGGAAGCTCGATGGTGGATTCTTGACACTTAGTAATGAAACCTACAGAAGATGTCTTACCGACCACCATTATTTTTGAGTGCCTTGCTGTTTCATATCACTTTTGTAAAAATGACTGATCTCAGTACAATTGGTAACTGCATTGTCCTCCACATCTTCAGCCGCTCTTTGCTGCCTGCGATCATGTGGCGTACCCATCACATGCATTTCTATTAAGTTAATCGATCACCGGTGTCACGTGCATATAACCTAGTCCTGGCTCATCGACAGAAGATGCAGATTGATAAACACGGTTTATGAATGAGGACGTTGCAAATCGTTATTATTGGGTCCTCTCCAAAGATTGTGACTAAGTGTGACGTGCATCAATGGTCCGTTTTCGGTCTTCATTTTTTTAGGAATCAATATGTGATGCAAAGGGTTACAAATTTGCGTGTGTTCATACGAGTGTGTTATAAAGTGACATACTCTCTGCATACTCAGTTTTAAGGCTACTAATAATATTGATACTAGAGTGACCAGAAAAACTGTCACTCCAGAATGATTAAGTAGTCACTATTTACGAAAGGAATATTTCTGTTGTAGCCCAGTTCGCACCGTTGCAGATGTCCATTGTACTTATCCGAATGACCGGATCACCTTTGTCGTTCGTCTTATTGGCCATTGGCAGTCCGGCCACACAAGATCAGTAGGTCTCTACTGTCTGATTGTTTGATTGTTAAACTAATCCCACCGTACTTGTGTGCATAAATCAGTATACGCTGTCAGATTTCCTATGTTGATCCCGTCATAACAACTGACGATGTCCACCATCATCGTGTCGTTATTAATTGAAGGGGTTTAGAAGCTTCTGAGTTAACGATATGGACAGCATGAAATCAATCAGTGGGAGTTTATTGAGGACTTGTTACAGAAGACGACGGTTCCGCAGTTTTCCTCAGTCTTAACCACGGTTTTCATGGTATTGTTATTAGCTCACAATACCGCGGAGTTCCATCACAAGGGTCAGCGATATCGCACTGGATGCTTGGCTCAGACGTTTTGAAGACATGCTCAGTGTTAGTGCCGAGGTATTACTTCTACGCAAGTTTGGTCCTCGGCAGAACACCAACATGATAATAATATTTTCCCAGCTAACTCGCGTTTTCAGTTAACTTATTATTCAACGCTCGTTTCCATTACTTACAACTGAGCAAGCAACATTGTAAAGACTTTTTAACATCCGTCTTTGTTCCCATAGACTCCAATCGGCCCCTTCCGAAAAGAAGCACTAGACTCGAGTTTCGTTCTCATTATAACTCGTCAGTTGTGCATGTTCTTGCCACGGTCGGGACTAGAGCTCATGAGGCAACTGTGTTGACCACTGTGCCGTTGACCTTACATTAGGCACGACCAAATTATCATATCTGAATACCAAACCACTTTCGAAAGGGGCCGACAGAAATGTTTATGGATATTGTAGCGAAAAGGCGTTCAATAAAGCACAATC
>LUCH01006229.1:5953-35491 GCA_013368495.1 Paragonimus heterotremus | reverse complement strand
ACGTGTGGTAGATCGCGATTACACGTGGTCCGACGAGATGCATGTCCGGTTGTGACCTCTTTCAATGTGAAGCACAACCACCCCTCAGTCGTCTGTTACATGAGTCCCACCCTACGAATCGTCTGTTGCAGTATAATACACCAACTGCCGACATTAAGCAGTATGTAGCAGATGTTTACGGGAAGTTTATCATAACCGCTGACGTTGGAAACACCCGCCGCAAGATAAAGCTTGCAATGTCAAGTGAGTTTGTTAAGTCAGATTTGTTAAGAAACGTCAGAGAACCTTGATGAGACGCTGTCGGTGATTAGTGCTATAGGTGTGGTGCGCACTCTGACGGATGAAAGCAACAAGTAAACGCATATCTGCATCGCCCAGCAAGTGCAGATTGAACTGTTTCGACGTTTCACACATGTTGTGAATGTAAATGCAACCCATGGGACAAACAGGCATAAGTGCGTCATCTTACATCTTCTCATACTTTCGAAGTTGGAAGTTATATCAGTTCCTATTGACGGACCGTGTAGGACAGGAACGACCTGTGATGTACGGGTAGGTTCGTGGTGAGAGGTATGCTTCTCTGCGTAGACTTGTCACACGTAGTGATGCTAGTAACTGCCCATCCAGTTAACTGAAACTATGATCAACGTTTCAGCATATCACATGTATTCATGTCAGTTACTGTTCCTACCAGTTGACTTTACCTATGATCGACGCCCGGGTATGTAGTATACGTCCAAACTAATAGCTGATCTGTCCAGTAAACTTAACCTGTGATCAACGTTCAAGCATTTCACATGTACTCACGCTAGAAGCTGCCCCGTTCAGTCCACTGAAACCATGATCAACGTTTGAGTGTGTCGTATTTACTCATGCTTGTAGCTGCTCCATCCAGTTCACGTAAGCATTGATCAACGCTTAACTATGTGGTATGCGTTCTTATTGGTAGCTGCTCTGTGCAGTCCACTTAAGCTATGATCACCGTTTAATCATATCACGTGCATTCATGTTAGCAACTGCTCTGTCCAGTTGACTTAACCTATGATCAACGCGCTATAATTATACGTTGATCATAGCTTAAGCCAACTGGACGGAACAGCTACTAGTGTTAAGGCATACCTCACACTTAGGCGTTAATCTTGGATTATGTCAAGTGGACGGAGCAGCTGTCAGTACCAGCTGATTACGCACGAACTTCATTGACAAACGCATGCAATAATGTCAACTTATATTATATAATTCACAATATTATCGTATGAGGCAGGGTGAACAGCAGTTTGCCAATCATGTTTCCTAGAATTCCTTTCTCGTCGAACGATTTCCTGAAAGTGTGGCTGGAACTGTCGTTCATTTGATCCGGATATGGCATGAAAGTGCCTTTTAGCAAAGGGTCGAAGATTTTTCATATTTTGTGAGCGGATCACGCTGTTCTCAGGATCCACATAATTTTTGTTTGATTGATCGTCCATTGCTCTTAATGATCTATTTCATCCAAAGCTCTGTAGGTTCCCCATTCGTCCGTGATTATTTTGGTGTTCGGCCAAAAACGAGAGGATCAAGTTACTTTGACCGGCCTACTCGGATATGCCTTCGGAAGAGGAATAATAAGTCAACTGTATTTCGTCTGTTTCCAGGACAGACCACCTGGAACGTTTTGAACAGTATGCTGTTGTATAACGCCTAATGTAGCAAAATTGTGAGTGCTTCCTCTAGCTTAGGCCATGATCAACGCATGAGCATGTAGTTTGCGTTCATACTAGTAGCTGCTTCGTCCAGCTGACGTACGCCATGATCAACGTTGGTAGGTTTAATACGGGAGACATCAGAAGAAACGTGTATTTAGACCGTTGGGGATAAGTTATATTGGTCTCCTTCAGTTCCGACTAAAAGTGAGATAATATACTGACAGCTGTCAGTGAATTCCGCAGCCGGCGAAAACATAGACCAACATTCATCGGAATCGTAAGCGTCCGTGATACGAAGATAGAGGGGTTGTACCTGAAATGGTAGAAGTGGGAATCAGCGTTTCCGTACGATAGATAACGGACATCAACTTTGGTCATTATCTCCCAGATAAATAAGCATTGACTCGCGTATGCGTGGCAAGATATATTCAAGAATAGTCAATAAGCAATAAACAAAACAATACGCACGTTGTTAATGATGAAATGAGACGTGTCACCCATGTTTACACCATAAAAACAACTACGCGAAAACCCACACCATTCTCCACCGGAAATACTACAACGAAGACAAGCCGAACATATAGTTGACGCATAACTAACCAACAAGCGTGCGCAACAGTTTTCATTAGCAATTACTGTGATATTTCGTGCACAATGCAGTGCAAACGCAACGTGGTCGAAAATTACGAATTCAATTATATCTCCAAGACCACGCGATAATGGGCGTTTCTGTATGGTGAGATTGTGAATTCCACCACGAAAATTCCTATATAAGCATTTTTAGAACATAAAATCGACTAGGAAGGCTAACATGGTGCTCTTGTCCTAAAAAATAGCGACACATTTCTCAACAGAAGTTCGAATGTGGACAATTTTTAGGTATAGCCGATTTTTTCCCATTGCAACACAACTATTATACTCGATGGAATCTATATTTTTGTCCCGTAATATGCATTCCAATATTTCTTGAAAAATTTGAAAAATTCTTTTTCGCGCTTACATGGCCGTTTGCAACTCACTTCGGCCCTGAAGCACAATACCGGTAAACCGTACAATTGCCGTTATAAGTGTCGTCATCTCTCCAGCGGGAAGTGTTCCCCTATGTCATTCTTTCCGCAGGTCACTTCGTCTCCATTCCAGCGTGCATCCTGATTTCGTGAAAAAGTCAACAACGGTGGTACCAACGAATAGTAAAGATGGCGAATATAACAAGTACAACACGGAATACTTGTCCTGTTTTTGTACACTGTCCAACGTTGAAGTAGGTCTATAGGGGTTTTTCACGTTTGTAGTTTTATAAAATGATTTGTAAACCTGTTTTAATAACAGTTCGATTGTCGAAATTATAATCAGGTTTTCCTGTTCAATTACGTCCGAAGTGAAGTAAATGCATCTATTTTCACGTCTATGACGTCGATTTTCATTATATTTCACGTTTATTTCTCCTAACTAACGTGGAGTGCAACTCTGCGTTATTTTTCCCTCAATCCCTATGCCACTGAACTACCGCACATTCCTTGCTTACGTCTTCGGAAGATTTAACAAAAAATCTTCAGGTAACAGAATCTCAAGATTTTAGGTATTGAAACATTTCACAAAATGTCAACAATTTCAACAGCTAGAAAATATTTTTTAACCAAAATGTAACAGAAATATTTACCTTCTACCGATTACATGCAGCCCTTCCAAACCACTTTTACCATGAACAATATGGAAGACGAACACATGCGGGCAGTGATGGAGAACTTGTATTTGAAGCGTTTGGGCGCATGATAATCAGCATCTTCGATTCCATTGAGTGCTATATTGATTGGAATATTTTCTGCTCCGCGATAGATATTTGGTGTTCTAAATATCACTGTGTGATTGGCTGAGATGTAATCCGCAGGCAGCTTGATTTCATCTGTTTTCTTATATTGTTCCGTATGAACGTCATGCGACCTCAATCTAGTAAGAAACAATGGAGTAGAGTGAATAGAATTTACATCTGAAGATTCCCGATGACAGGATGGGACATGATACCCTTTTCTTACGCCACTCTATATACACGGAAGATGGAAACGACCATACGATAACGTCATTCCCAATCATTTTTAAGAGCATTGTTTTATCTACCAGTATCTACCTGAAGTCTCGCAACCAAGGAGAAACAGTATAAATATCGTATAGGCAAGGAAGCTGGAAATGCTGGCAAACATGTTTCACTATCAAATGCGTTAGTTTAAACAGAACAATCAGAAAACGAAAACTGGTAGATGCAAGGTTTCCGTATTGACTCGCCAGTACCAAATTTACAATAACAATAAATTTGGTACTGACGAGTCAATACGAAGTGCTTGCATCTACAAGTTTTCGTTTTCTGACTGTTCTGTTTAAACTTCTGAAGGGAATGAACTGTTTTAAATGTGTTAGTGTTCTTGTTGAAGTGCAATGCAGTGCCAACATTGCATGGCTGTATACTTCCATTTCGAATATATATTTAGAACGCCGCAAAATGAAGCACCCTCAGGCTATAGGATGATGCATTTCATTTCGAAGATGGCAATGATCGCATTTATAAGACTTGAAAAAGTGAGCTAACGCTAATAACGGGTTTCACTCGCGAAAATGGTGGGGAACATTCTCATCACACAACTATTAGTTCGAAGTATTCCAATTTTTTCACTGAAACTGCACATTTACAAGTGATGCGCTGTACGTACTACGCCTGAAATTCCGATAAATATCTCGGAAAACCAAGATTCGTGCCGGAAAGACCGTTTTGCCTTCTGAACGACATTCAAGCCGAACCTCTCGAAACAGATAATTGCCGAATCCCCTTACCTAATCTTAAACGTTTAGCAGACCAGCCATGTTCATTTCAAGTTTGCGCCCCTCGTGAAACCGAAACAAAACAGACTGCTGGTGAGAGGTCTACGAAATACTACGCACCAAAATTTCACAGCACTATATACTACAGGTGTTGCGCTGAATCTCGGAAGCCTCGCTTTGAAACCAAAAATAGGAAACTCAGAACGATCTTCTGGCGGATGTAAGCTTTCCGTGTATCAACCATGTGATTAGTTGACCAAGGAGCACGTTCCACTATATTCACAGAATATGTAGCATACCTGCCCAACTTATTAAATTCATAACCGAAACGACGGTATTTAGGTGTCTGAAAACGCTTGCGCGATAAACTTCCGGAAAAACGGAAGGGGTGGAATAAAAGTGGAGCCACAAAATTTGATCCACCGTAGAAGTAGCTATCCAGTGGCGGCCTCATTGTTGCCGGCCTTAAGGCTAACATGTACTTCCTCTCAAAACCCTGAAACTGGGAGAGATCATTTTTTATCCGTTGCGCTCCCTTCCGCTCATAGAGTGAAATCGGTCAGCCACCTTATTGTTGACCTGCAAATGGTCAAGCATCTACCACAGCCCCCGAATGGGTCATGGGTTCGATGCTGCGGCGTACGTGGTGCAGATGAGACCCAACTAGGTCGAAACAGCTGTCCACCACTCTGCTGGTGGTCACTGGGACCAACCGTCTGAAAGGACTTCTGGAGATTATCCCAAAGAGGGTAGATCACCTAAACTTCAGCGGTGTATGCTCAGCTTCTCCTACACGAACGTCTGGCAACAATCGCTGGATTAAATTGATATTTCTTGTGATACTAATATTCGGCTGTTCTACTCACGGTTGACTGATTACTCCGTGATTACTAATGGTTCCATCCTAAAGGTGACCGGTTTTGTGACTCCGGTTTCCCAACTTTCCGGAAGTGTATAGAAGTCCGTCAGTATTAATTGTCTGCCCGATGACTTAGCGGACCCTCACAGTGGATATATAAATTTTATGGACATATTGGGTTTGCAACTAACCACTGTTGCATAATTTATCATGATGCATTTTTGTGTGCATTTACTTGTTTGATTGGCGATCATAATTGTACTGGTTACTGCGACCTTGGAGGAGATTTTTTAGTCTCAATCTGTCGCTTACATATGCTCCTGGATCGAGCAGTTGTGCGAGCTTCGAGAATTTCCAACGATCCCGCACAGGGCCAGCGGTTGACGGCTGAACAGGCAGTATCGCTGCACTAGGCAGTATATTGTTGCATGTGGTATGTGTCCAGTGTGCTTCAATGTTGTCTGCTGGGCAGGAGCCCAGGCTAGACACAAGCGCACACTAGCAAGCATAAGACGCCCATGGCCCTGCTAGTTTGAATACGTGAACTTATGGCTGACATCGAACAGAACGTCAACCAAGACGCAAAGCGAACTTGACACACAAAAGTGCATGATCGGACTCCACATTGGTGCTGCAGACTGACTTGTAATCTTGGAAACAGCCAGGCCACCGGTAGCTGACTGCCATATGTCCAATTTGTGCTCACGGTTGGCTCGGTGAGGGAGGTAATCAGGTTGCGAAATTGACGCTCAGATCGTGGAAAATTAGTGCTTCCTAGAAACAGACAGTTATTAGCAGGCAGCTAAATCAGATGTTCAGCGTTGCCTGTCGGATGAGTACCACATGAATGCAGATCAAACAAGTCAGGCTCGTCAGCCTGCCTGCTTGATAGTTCAAAATTCCAGCTAGTATTACAATGTCCGTGCACCGCATGGTGTGCAGAAGATCACTGAGCTGATGACAAAAATCATCGTTGTCTGCGTCTGGACTACAGCCCTTGGAAGCACATGTTGTAACTGAATCTTACCGAAATATCTTGAGGCGGGGATACTACGCAAGATTTATTCTTCCAGCTCTGTAAGAAACCAGTGAAACCAGTGAACAACAGGCGGCATTTGTAATGGGCAACTGTCGATCTTCTAACCGTACCTTCCACGTTGATGGCGCAAAGGCGACTACTTGCAAGTGTCCACAGAATCAAAGGCTTCTCTGCGTGCGTTACTGGGACAACTTCGACACCGACTTGGCCTGTGGTTTGAGCTGCAATGTCTTCATGCAAGTGCAGGTTGTACCCGCATAGTGAAGCGACTGACGGAGATTGGAGATTTAACGCTGAGCTAAAATCCTGGAACCGAGTTTCAACGAAATAATCGGCACCGATGATGAGGGTTCCCAAAATATGCGCAAATGCCGCCTGCTGATCTATTAGCATAAGTGTTCGAGAAGTGAAGGCAGCAGGCTTAATTAGTGTTCGGGGTTCGTGTATGAGGCTTGTGTCTCTCGTGCAAAAGAACCTTAGTGTTTGGTATACCGTCATTCTGTCTGACTTCCGTCGCGAGCGACACATGAGCTAAGTCTCTATTGTGTGCGAAAAATCGAGATTGGGGGTCATCAAGTAGAGTTGTTTAAAAAAAGAGGGGAAAACGAGACAAGTCGGTTTTGGTGCAGTAACATGTGACATGAGAGCAAAGGTGGCCTCCGATACCTCAGTCAAAAAGTTGTGACACAAGACCAAGTCGAACTTCTTAATTAACGCATGTTTATCAGCCAATATTGGTGGGGGCAGAATACTTTTCAGTTGCTGGGGCCGTAGAAGAAGGTTGGCTTGAGGGTCCCATCTGAAGCCTCTGGTCCCGAAGAGACTCGCAGCACGGGGCGGCAAAGTGAATCGCGGTGTTAGCGGTTTATTGGATGCCGGTAACCCGTAGTGGCTCGATTCATATGCCCTTCCGATGGGATCCATCAACCTAGGATGCCCGATGCACCCTGCAGGAGGTTCAGACAAAAGCAGCGCAGCAATCCGTGGATTTAGTGACGAGGGCGGATCTGAAGTGGTAGGTCTCTTCAGCAAGGGAGTTCAAGGTCGGCAAGGCTGTTGAGAAGCACATTCCTTGTGTCACGGTTTCAGTGAGTAAGTTGTTTCAAATATCCCCCAATGGAGTTCAATCATTCACAATGTCAAGCACATCTTGTGTACCCGCTGCAGCCGGTGATCACTTAGGTTGTTCGTGCACCCTCCTCGGGGCTCGTCAGTGGTTGGTGGAGACCGTAGATGTCGCTGCGCCGTAGGGAAAACATACCAGACGGGAAACTTGCTACCTCGGAGACGATGTGCTCCGTCTGGTGCAACTGAAACAATTTTGTGGCCAGGTAATCTCCTCATGTTGCAGTACGACCGAAAAACTTGACATTTTATAGGAGACCCGGCTACCAACCGTCAGTCTTCAGCACCCTGGCTGTACTATCGCTGATCGTTAATGACTACTGAGTCTCCGGAAAGACCCCGCTCACTTCTCAGGTGGGACCCAAGTAGGACGCTGTTTCTTAATCCACAACTTCGGGACACGTACGTTCGTTCTGATTGTTAAAATAGCTGTCTGTGTTTGGTGTTTGACGACTGTCGTGTGTTTCATAAGACTTCCTTGAACGTGCTCCCTCTCTATTTATTCCCTTCTCGTTGATCTTCCTTCTTACACTCGAGATCTTCCTGGAAGTTACTGTGGGCCTTCCTTGCAGCTACGGACAAGATCATTGGAAATACGCACATGATAAATAATTCCTCCTATGAATGTCAATATGGATGCATCACTTAAGTCTGATGTCGTTTACTTGTCGAAGCTTGTTTTCTTGGACATTGCGCAATATGGGACGTTTGCTTCTAATTTGTTGCATCCATTCGATAGTGCAGAGGATCGATCATGAAATAAAGTTAAAGTCGCCAACTTATTATGAAAACACAGTGGCGTGTTTTCGGCAATAGGGCTTGCAGAACCATCTCAGTGGACACGGTGGCGGTCATTGAATTATCCAAAAACCACAGCGACACCTTCATAAATAAGTGAGATAAGATCCGGTTAACATGCTAAATGGATTTTTGTAGGTACATTGGACCGTTCTGCGCAGATGGTTGTTACAAAGTTCTTATCAAGTTTCTAAGGAATGGACACAAAATGATGCCATTTACACCACCGCACGACAAGATGATTAAGTTCAACATTCACTACCTCTTTGTCAGCGTGGCTAGCGCTAAGTTAACATAATTTGAAGGCGGAAAACCAACAAGTGACAAGTGGGTTTGCACATGGCGCTGACGTTTCAGAGCCAGGATTCAAATGAGGGGTAAAGTAGGCGTCAAAAAACAAACACATTATTCAGCCATCGATGGAGCCAGCTTACTTTCCTGTGAATAGCACTTATACCACAAAATTACAGCAAAAGCAATAAAACAATAGACACGAATGGGTCCTGTAGTGACCTCCTCGAATAGCCTGATTTTTGTTGGTATCTTGTACAGTTTGACACTTCCTGATGAGACACGTTTGATTAAACCAGTTTTTTGCCTTAATTCCGCTAGCGTAGAACTTGTTCACTTTTCCGCCCCGCGCGCTACACGTAGGAGGCCTACTGGATGTACATTCCCTTGCTCCTCGATCGTGGCAAGATATGGAGTACTGCGCTGTTTGTTGTCTTCTGAAGTATTACCATTGGGTAACTCATTGGATGTGGAGTGAGACTCTGTGGGAGAATTCCCACATATCTTCAGTCACATTCACAACATTAAAACGTAACCGGATAAGTCGAGGTTAACTACCCCGATCGTGACATCAGGATTAATTATGAAGGATAATTTAGCAGCTTTGACAAGGCCCCGGAGAGTAGTCATGGGAACTTGTGTAAACGATAACGAGTACTTTGTGTCCCTCGGGACGCTGAGATGATCACTTCAGTGACCTTACGCCGCGTACATGTACCCTAAATGTAGAACAAGAAAGGGTCGTCCAGATTACTTTTGGTTCACTTTCCTGGCCGGAAAATTCAAGACAATGTGTGAGCCAGAACCGACACGGCAGACGATTACCTGCCTGAATTGAAGGCTTCAGTGAACAAAAAACTGACGTTATTGTTGATGTGGCTAACACATGAACTAGTAGTCACAACAAAATGATTCACTGCACATCAGGGACAAATATCCAACTACACCATTGCGTTGCTGCACTATCGTTCTCAGACAGTCCGTCGAAGAGGGAAGCTCTATATATATGCTTCGTTCGGACTTTTGTGCTCATAGTATGGATCGGTATTTTGGGGGCAATCTAAACGTGGAATGTTCCTCCAACCCTCAAGTGGTTGCTGAGATTTTCAGAGAATACTATTCAGCGGACTTCAGTGTGGTTCCGGCAACCTGGCATCCGATTCTGCCTAGGAGAGATTTCCAATGCCCATCCCTAACAGCTCAATTCTATGTGCTCCACGTTCAGGATCTGTTGCTTGAGATCAACCCTTATAGTGCAATGGGACCAGACGGGATCCATCCGCGGATCCTGAAAGAAGCGGCCCTTGGCTTGGCGCTGCCCCCTTTAGTTTACTTAAGTGGACACTTCGGACCAGCGTCCTTCCGGAGACATGGAAAGTGGCCACTGTCATACCTATATTTAAGGCTGGAGATCGTCGTTCCCTTGCTAGTTACTGGCCGATCAGCCTCACCAGCATCACTTGCAAGGTGATGGAGCGCCTGTTAAAACGCGCCATCTTTAAGCATTTCTTCCCAAATAATCCTCTTTTCCACTCAGCAAAACTTTCTTCCCGACCGGTCATGCATATAGATAGCTTGACAGATGCCAAACACAATGGCCATATCTTGGCAGCTAACTTTTTCGATTTTACCAAGGCATTCGATCGTATCCCATACGGTCCACTTGTACATAAGCTAGAAACTTATGGGATCAAAGGAGAGGTTCTTCGCCGGATCACATCCCTTCTTGATAACAATTTTTAGGGTAAATATCGGATCGGACATTTCTTCTCCTTCTCCGATCTCCGCTGGAGTCCCTCAAGGATCCGTGCCCGGTCCGTTGTTGTTTCTACTATACATCAATGAACCTCCCGACCGTGTTTCTAGCAATACCCTCCTTTACGCTGATAACGTAGAAATCTGGAATGCTTTCGATCCCAGTGCATTGCTGCTTGACCTCGACCGTATTAACGGCTGGTCAGAAGATTGGAATCTTCCCCCGAATAGACAGGCACGCTTTTCAATCACTTCACGGGGTCTATACATGATCATTGCCTGAGTATGCAAATCAAGTTGCATACACCTCTTTGAGGGAGGACATATTTACCATCGAGCGTGTCCAGCGAATAGCCACCAAAATAGTTACTGGCTTGCGGCATTTATCTTACGAGTCTTGTCTAGAGAATCTTGATCTTTATCCACACGAACTTCGAAGACTCCGCGGCGACTTGATCCTTACGTACTTTTTCTTCCGCACAGGACTCGTGCACCAGTTCTTTACCACGGTGGTTGATAACAGTCGAAGAAGTCACGACAGGAAGCTCTATAAGCCTCGACCCCGGACATTCCTTAGGCGACGTCCTTCTCTTATAGGGTTATCAATCACTGGAACGACCTTCCATTGGAGGTTGTTAGCTGCTCTTCTAGGGACCGCTCCAAAGTGTTATTAGATTCTCACTTGCTTAAGAAGTTGCTGGATTAGTTTTTTATCCTGCTCTGCTAGATTAGTAATTTACTCTGCTCTTGGTATTCCCTGTAAACCCACGAAAGCGGTGCTACACCCTGTTTCCAATGACTGCCTTTCAGGTCAACAGAAAACCGCTGATATCGAAACGGACAAACTGGCTGGATCCGGGTGACTTGGGACTCCAACCTCGAACCCGTGAACAAATCGCTGAAATCGCCAAAAAACAAATGTCCTGGCTAGCGTGTAGTGATCTCCACAGATTCCCAAATGAAGTTGATGGATACACGCAATTCCGAACTAAAAAAAGGGACAAGCCTTAAAAGTAAATGTACTCCGTGGACTAAACGCGCGGATTCAGTTTCTACCATGATGCCAAGGCAGAGACTCTGGGAGTAGGGCATTCGTTTGAAATAATGAAACTTGCTTTGGAGAAAACGAAGAATCAGCTCGGGTCCAGTTTTAGTCTGGACGCAGTATAATCAGAGGACTGGGGATGGGAGGTGCAATTTCAACTTCAATTTGAGCTACCAGGACCTCCATAGAGGGTAATACGTAAAACAGTTGGTTAAACGATGGGGAACGGTGCTTCATCGAGCACACTAAGTTTTCTATCCATGCGAAGCAAGGGGAGCTCCTTTTTATAGGCAGTCGCTGCAATAACAGCATCAGAACAATCAGGATACTCAAGGTAGTTTGCAGTCGTGCCTTTATGATTGATGGACAAAAAACTGTGGCTTGTTGTGCCCACAAACGGTAATTCTGGAAGTTTGAGTTAGTACCTCGCTGCGGATCGAGGGCTGTACAATGTGCTCATCTATGGACCTTTACTGCAGTTGTCCTTTCTCTTGAACTCTGCCAAGCCCCTCCGCTTCAGCCCAAAAATTAGGGTTTCCGGAATGTGTGGAGTGGTTTTACAACTGTGTTACAGCGGGCCCTCTACTTTGATTTGTGATCAGAACTGCAATCTACAGCGTCGGAATATCCACATTGTTCAACAAGGGTATAAACAAAAGTGTTCACTTCTAAATTCAGTGTCCTCCGCTGGAATGCTAGAATATCTTAGCCGCAACCCATCTCTATAGTCTCCACTGTGAACAAGAAGCCCACCATGCTCAAGATCTTCAAGCTAAAGATAATCGCGTGGAATGGCATGCTGTCGCCGGTCATATAACAGTCTGTCGAGATTATATCGTTAGTACTCGTCCGTGTATTAAACTTCAGAGTCACAGTTCGGAAAGTCTATAGGGTACCTAAGAATAGTCAAACTTCCCGTGTTTGGAGATGGTAATCAATCAATTATTCGAGATTGCCAACCAAAAATCTTGAAGAACTTCATCAGCAGAATCTTCAGATGTACATCGCGGAAGAGAATGGGCATCTTCCTCTGTAAGTGTGCGTTTTTGAATGCTTCTATGCATGGCTTCCTAAATGGGAAGTCATTCATGACTAATCTATCTACGTTCTCACCGCAGTTCAGCTGCATCAAACCGAAAGAATTGATTCGTGGTAAGTCGACTGGCAAGCGCAGTTGGAAGGCTCACGTAAGCAAAAGTGATTCACCGTGAAAGGGACGAAACGTTTACGTGCCAGGAAGAATAATACAAACGTTAGACACAGCACTGGTGGAGTGGGAGCCGTGTTCAGAGCCGCACAATTGAACACCTAAATTCGTAGGAAGGGTTGATTCAGCAGTACATGCAAACGGAAGCACGACAATGTGATGGGGGATGTGTAGAAATCGGACGAAACACGCCCCCTTACAATTACTCATTTTTCTCTTTCGTTGGTGCTTCCCGCGTTTGGTGCAGGTACGTGACCACCACGAAACCTGAAAGTAAAGACAAAAAAGCACAAGTTGTTGGGCGCGCAATTTGATTAACGTCGCTGCTGTTACACAAAACCTTTCAAATTTGGCGGTCAAAGACTATTCGCTCCAAGAATATGAGAAGGAATGTGACACCCAGTTTCCCAATGAACTCAGATACTTCAATTCTGGATGCCGCTCACAATGATGGTGCGCGGAACAAAGTCTGCTGAAAGTAATCCGGCGACATATTCTTGATCCTTCGCTCCTCCTGATAAACATGAGAGACTTAGCTGATGAACTGGAAACCTTGTGCGTTTCCTATTCAGATTATACGAAGTCGTTCAAAATTAAACTGGACTAGAAAAGTACTGATGAGGATAACTCACAGAAATGCCAAAGGATGTCCAAGCGGAATGTATCACCAAAGACCCACGTACCACGTGGATGTTGCGTGTATTGCAAAGTCCTTCCTAGGTGTTTCTGGTACTTTCGTTTTACATTCGGCCTCCTTTGCGTGTAGCTCCATCTCAGTTTTGCAAATTAGTGGTGCATAATCACCCGTACACATTGTTTTACTCTTTTGGAGATCGTCGTAATCTGTTTGTCTTTGCCTGACTTGCTTCGCCGGAGGTGAACCTATTCTGTTCTGTTTACATTGTTAAATGAAATTGAGGCGACTTTTATGTTCAATCCGCGTTATCTAGTTAATTTCAAGCGGTCAATTCGTGATCTACCGCAATTTTCCTGTTGACACGAACGACCACAGTGGAGGTGCGCGACTGACTGTTTTATACACGTTATTGCCTGCAAAATAGTATCGTAGAACCTTTGATCAAATCTTGTTTTGAATTCGGTGTCGTTAATTCTGCGCGTCGCTCGAATATAGTTCGATCGTAAAAGTGGAGACACCCCATAACTATCTATTAAGGCAAATCCGGCATGTACTAGTAAGATGTGAGTATTACCGGGAAGGCGTTGATGGACGAGCTAACTAGTTCGAATATTCACAAAGGGGACAAGCCACGTGTTGAACATGGGACGTTAATGATGCCATTATCTGGCATCCAGGCTGGTCCTCCAAAGCGTTTGTTTGGCAAATGTCCGGAGGCAGATGAATTATTGCAGGGTTGGAAGGTAGCCGCAATTACTCTGATGTGCAATTCGGGCATCAGAGAAAATCCTACAGACAATCGACTCGCTAGCCACACATCTGTCTTGTCTGAGCCGGTGGAAAGGATACTCAGAGACAAGATTGCTGATCACGTTACCAAGTAAGGACTGTTGACAGCCAGCAGCATGGGTGCTGAATCGTTCTCTGAAGATTTAAATCCACACAGAGTTACGCGTAATTTGGTGACCCAAGAACTGCCTTCGAAACGTTTAACATGGAGCTGGCAAAATCGGATATGACACGGTATTAATTCAATAAGCACAAGGAAATTGTCCCTCATCCGGAATGTGAAAGGTTGTCAAAAACTGAAAAAGAATGCGCATGCACAACGAAGTGAACAACTGAGCACTGCTTGATAATGAAGGACGATTAAACGCAATTTGGCTAACGTAAACAAATGGTTGTTTAGGTCGGAGCAAAACAACGGTTCGCGGATCATTAGGTGATAGAAGTTAAAGGCTAGTCAAGAACTTGCAAAAGGGAAGTGTCCAATTTTGGCGTTTAAAATTTCACTTGGGGTGGACTGGATATCACTAATAATAACAGTGGTGATAGCTGACCTGAGAATAAAATTGATTAACGAAGTTCGTCTGGGGAAGACAACAAAGCGCAGGGTCATCTTTCAAGGATGATCGAACCAAGCACAACAATAGCAAAAATGGTCCAACGAACCTTAACAAAGCCAGCATGGGTTTGCGTATGAGCGCTCTTTTCCAACAAAGTTGCCACCACTTGTCGCTGAAATCACCGAAAGATTGGAGAGGAGGTAGATAGAAGTCTGCTATTCCGGTTTTAAAAGAGCCTTCAATTTGGTTGACAGCAAGCCGCTCCTGACGTAGCTTGAGGCATTCAATATGTCCTCAGTGATTCTGAATTAGATATGAGCTCATATCCAGAATCTAGAGTTTTACGTTCAAGTGGAAGGTGCCAAATGATATTCAGTGTTCGTAAAACGTGTAGTTTCACAGGGGTTCGTTGCGGGGCTTTTACTGCCCTTGAGTTATATAAACGATTCAATGGTTTGTCCGTCTTGCGAGGACTACATGTTTGCAGACGAGTATGAACTAGTCAGTCGTCCAAACGAAATGGGTGTCTGTATAGAATCCACCAGAGTACATTATTATGGGAACTAACATCTAAAGTGACCAAGTACAAATAGTTGTTAGAAGCGAATATAGAGGCTGCGCTAGAAAGGTGGAATAGTCGGGAAACTCCATGGGGATCAGGCAAACATCGGAGATGAGGAATATGGGGGGAAATTTGAACGTTCCGCCAAACCATGGATGCTACCATGAAGGTAAACAGAGTTTAGTTTCTGCTGGAGAAAACTTCGGCTTCCCGGGAAATAGAGACCATTTTACCTTTGCTTAAGAAGTATATGTGGCCGCATCTTGAACACTGCGTGGATGCCTAGGGTCCATATCCTGTTATGGATGCAATGGTGTTAAAACATAAGAACGGCGACTAACTTAATGGTATGTACTATCAAGGCAGACTGGGATATTTGGGTGTATTCCCCCTAGCAAGAAGACGTAAGCGTGAAGATTTCATTGAGGCCTTTTGATTGCCAAACTGTCCAGCTGACACTGATGAGCAGCTGTTTGTCTACATTGTCAACACACCGCTTCAAGGATGTCTTGTTTCTATTCTGGTGCAAACAACATCAAACCATACAGGCAAGAACAGCTGCAAAGAGAACTAGTCACCCGGAAAAATTGCATACTATTTTGTGACGTTTGCAAGCGTTAGCGTCATTCTTGAGTGTGTGGATGAATGTGCCGTTGGTCAATGATGGCGCGACCGAGTGACTTGAGTCTTAACACGAGTGTGGAGCACACAAGCGTCCAGGACGCGTGTACAACAGTTGACATGGTTAGAAGCTCGCAAAACCAGGTGCGCATAGAAACAGCCGGACTTGTTCCCTCTCTCTCTTGTGAAACAGTGTCAGACAAACGAGTTACTAGCGGAAGTGGTACTAGCCACGAAGATGATAAGCGATGGTCGATAAATGTTGTTCGTTGGTATTTGCCTAGCTAGTTCGGCGTCTTGACAAATGGACTGCCTAAATCTTCCCCTCTCTTCTTGACATTGGTCTACTTTATTTTCCTTTTCTTATCTCCATCATACGCGTAGTAATTATCTAAGGTGTTTCATCAATCTTTCTTTCCAATTCTCGAACCCCGGTAGGTGACCAGATAACCGAAGCTTAGAAGAGGCAAGATGGTACCATCGTCAACAATGACCCTGCATAACAGTCTGTTAAGTTGCCACATTGATTGGTGATTCTGCTGGCCGTGGTCACACGATCCCCTGCGATAATGCTCCCATGAACTGAAATGAAAACCCCCTTTCTCCAGTTGTTACGGCACAGTGAGATCCGTGGAACTCACAACCACAAGAAACTGGACACTTTTTGGCAATCTCCGCAACTCCAGTGACCTGACCTGGTTTTACCTGAGGACCCGCCAAGAGACGTTACAAAATTGTTTTAAAGCCTTCTTCAGGTTACAGTTCTATACTTTTGGGGTTATTAAACACTGAAACAACCATCCTCCGGAAGTCGTTGGATGCGCTTCTAGAGATTGTTTTAAAACACTGTCCAGGTACTCTTAACATAGGTAGACTTTTCCTTCCACCCTATCATTGATGGTTTCTTCATTCCCCACAAGCGCTGCTATACCTTGCTTTCGGTGATTGTATTCCAAGTCAACAAACATCGGCCTTTTGTGGAATAAGACAGACTGACCATATCCGAACACCTTAAGTTTTTGACCTGTAACCTGTGTATCTATACGTAACAATCGACACATTACAGCGGCTATCAATAAGAATCAGTTTCGAAAATCATGCCTGCACGCCAAGAGAGTAGCAAACTGCACCGGACTGGCGGACAACAGCATAGTGTTGCCTTCCAAGAAAAAGACCCTGGGACTCTACTGTTGGTAGAGCTCTGTTCCAGTGCCAGCACGCCGGTACTCGTGGAGGAAGTTAATGGTAGGTTGACAGCTCCTAATGGTCTGCTAGGTGAAATTCCAACGGAACATTTTGCGCTCCCCTTCAGCTCTCCTGTGAGACCTCAGTTGAAAGCGAACACACAGGCATGTGCCACATACCTGGGAAAAGACAGCCACCCCCTAAATTTGTAGAATGAGTTGCAACGAAAGGGTTTCTACTCTTGCTCATACACGGACCAAATAGAGCAGATGTACCTCTGTCCATTGGCTTGCAGACGGTTGAGAGGGGACATGATCCTCACTTTTGAGGACATGACCAGAAAGGATCACCCAAATTGAAACCTCCTGAAGCTGACGGAGACCACCAACCTAAAAGGTCACAAATTTAACCTAAACATAACGCGTAGTCGGCTGCTCCGTTGGTGACACTGTTTTACCATCCCAGTTTGTCCGACTTGGAACGCCCCACTGGCAAAAGTCGTGAAGGCTACTATTCCCAAGACAATCAAGAAGCGTCCTGATATCTGGCTCCTACTATGGTGGCCACTACAAATGGTGTCTTCTTCTCAGGACGTCCAACCCTCAACGAGTTTGAATGTGTGTGCATGCCATTCCAATATGTGTGTTTGCGTAACCGATCTCACTGTTCTTGTATGCGTGTTCTCCACCCGGATGCGCTCAGTGATGTTCGGGTACTTTGCATTAGCCATTCTCTGACGTTATACTTGTTCAAGATAGATCCTTCTTCCTATTATTGTTAGTACCTGTTTCTCTTCTGTCACTTATTGTCACGGTTACTGTTTTCTCCGAACACCATAGATGGTGAATGTATGATTATGCGGACATTCTTTTACCGCAAACTAACATGAGGTTTCTGGCTACGGTACTCCAGTGCTCATTACCACATTCAACAGACACTCATACAACACATTCGCCTGTTCAAGTGACTAATGAGGACGGGTTGCCACCTAACGGCAGCTCATAAACTGAGGTTGTCCGAGGGTAGGAAACTACAGGAAAACACGGACCCGTAGTGGCCTAATCAATCAAAGGATAAAAATGACTGAATATATGATAGCACCGAAGAAGAGCCGTGACAGTAACGGCTAGGTGAAAAAGGTATGATTACAAATAAGACGGAGAGCATATCATTAAAATGAAACGACTCAGTGCAAAATCGAGGTCCGTTGAATTGAATAGGCCACCATATAGAAGAAGAAAGACGCCAGAAGGCAGGTATATACGACATCGGACAAATAATTCCATACGTGACGTTCGATGAGGAACAATGAGCGTCGGTAGGTAAGCAGTTACCTCACCGGCCAAAGATTTAGGCGAAATGATATTCTTGTCGCTAGGCGAATTTAAAATGATGGTAGTGGCCTCAAACAAGTGTTTCGATGGAGGTAACAGAACGGTATATACAAAGCGTACAAAAATGTGGTACATAATATGACAATGGACTGTAGACAATAGATACCCAGGCAGATGTAGTGGTCAAGAAGAATTTCGGAATAGACTAGGTAAATGCGAGTGTAACTCACTAGGCTATCGGTGGTAACAAAGTGAACGAACGAAACAAAATAGTTACAAGGTTCCAGCAAGTCACGGTAATCAAAAGGATTTGACTCACGGGAAAGTGTTCAAAAGTGTTCCAGATGACCACAACAATATCCGAGATTACCAGTGTCCGAGAGTGGGTAATATCATAGAGTTGCCGTGGATTGCTGAAGCGTTATCCTGGATGGGACGATGTTCGTAGTACAACGGAGCTAAAATATTGGATGATAGATCCGTGTATTGTCATCAAACGACTGTGCAACGAATAGGAGAGCAGACCAACGTGCACAAAATTTTGTATCGTATTACAAGGTCGGTTTTATCAATTTGACCAACATGTGATGATACGAAAGGTTGTACAGAAATGAAGCATCGTTTACAAACAAAACTAAGGAAATCTCCACACAGAAACAATTTGATGTGCAGCGCCCCTACAAGTACAACACACACTGCCCCACCAAAGGCTACTGAACTAAAGAATCAGTAGACTGACTGAGACCGCTTAAGTAATCGAAGCGCGGGAAGCTGTCGCCTACCAGCGCAAGAAACTGCACTACCAGGCTGCTAGCCGCCACGTCCTGTGAACTGAACTGAACTGAACTCATTGTTTTAGTTTGGAAACGCAACTAGCGGGTTCTTTCAGCGCGGGTGGATCAAATGCTCGGGCGGTTGGTGCGCTCGTGAAATATCTCCAGCCTTTCTGACAGGTTGTCAGCTAATTTGAAGTTCACAGATAATTTTATCCTCTCTCATGGAATCTTATTCGCAGCTGAATCGTGCGCAACTTAGCTTCGATTATCTTCATACAAATTCGTGAGTTTACCCTTGCAATACTATTTGGTATAGAACCACTCATGAATTTTTGTTCGGTGCAATCGCTGAGCTCATCGACAATTCTCGCGACGCAGGTGCTACCGAACTCGACATATATACCAGTATAACTAATTTGAGCTATTAATTTTGCTTCTAGTTAAAGACAGCTCTGTTCGGGGGAATTTTCTTCTCTGTTTTGCGGATAATGGTTGCGGCATGTCCCCAGGTAACCTGAATTTACGTGGTAAAATCTTTTCAGATGACGTAAAAAATGTTATCATTTTTGGTAAGTCTTTGAAAAGATCAGAGGAAAGCAGCTCAATTGGTATGTATGGAAATGGTCTGAAATCGTACGTCCTTGTTTGGTTTATACATATCTCACAGGGGGTCTATGCGGATTGGGAACGATATGATGTTATTCACCAAGAAGGACGGCGTTATGACATGCTTATTTCTATCCCGCAGCTTCCATGAAGAAGAAAAGTTAGATGAGGTATAATCAGCTTGGCTTATTTCATTGCTCTCTCAGGTTGTTGTTCCTTTACCGTCATTCAAAGGTTCCGAAAAAGCGCCGTTAGTTGAGACGCCAGAGGATAAGAAAAAAGTTGGTGTCCGTTCGGTTAATTATTTGACTTGAGCAGCACGATATTGAGATGCATTTAATCTTGAAATATTCGCCGTTTCGGTGCCAGAAGGATTTTTTCGCACAGTTTGACAAACTGAAGGAAGCCTCTGGAACTTTAGTTATAATATACAACATGAAACTGCTCAATCACGGTGGTCCGGAATTGGATATTGTCACCAACCCACGTGATATATTACTGGCGTCTGGGTCTGAAAATGAAGAAACTGTCGAACCTGATGCCGAAATGTTGTAAGTCTCACAGGAATATCTGTTTTCCGGCGTCTGTTCGTGGTGCTACATAATGCGGGCATAAATACTTCGCTGTTATGGAAGAGAAAGCGTTTATCTATAGTACGATTGCCGCTAATCCCGAGCGTCCTTCCGTAGAGGGTTCTTTTAATCTCCATCTGCTTTCTTTCTAAGAGTCCGGCTGTCAACATGTAGTGGTTCATGGTTTCCAGGGTAGAGTTGAGTCATTTTAACCAAGCCTCCTGGACGGCCATATGCCCCGTCAACATATAACTTCTTACTAGGTAATGTGCCTGACACTGTCTAGGAATCTGTATGGTTCTCTATCAGTTACCTGTTTGTCATCTGTCGCGCTCTAATGATATTACTTATTATCTGCCACTGTCTATATGCCAGGTAGGCGTGCTTGTTTTTCTGCTGACACGGACTCCACGGCCATTCCCAAATTTGCAACACGCTAGTATTAAGTATATAACGTGAATTCGCGAATTGAAGTCTTTTACTTGAACAGTTGCTTTCGTAAAGCAATTCCAACTTTTTAGGTGACTCCCAGGGTCCGGTAATCATTTACAGTTAAACGCGCCTTCAGAAATGATGCTAGTGCAGAGTCTGCGGCACTCCTTTGAAACATTATCTTCCGTTTTTTCTCCAACTCTTCTGGTGTTCCCACAACGCACCACAGTGGATGCGGCTTGTGCTCATATATACGTGTATAGGTGCTCATGACATCGAAGTAGTGGTGTTGCGTGCACATCTGGTTTATTTTTTTTTAAAGCGTGCTTGGGTTTTATATCCACTATCATGGTTGTTGAAGTTGAAGCTGTATCTGATTACGTATTTATATCCGTGCACCTCTCGAGTCTTTGTTTATCGGGAACGCCTTCAAGGCGATGCAAGTGGGGTGTGGCGGTCGACCACTTACACCCGTTAGTAGATGACTTGTTTTGGGATTGATTTTCCGTACGTTTCTAGGGAATCAAGTAGCACGAAAGTGGTTAACTGTGATGTGATGTTGGTTTATTGGTCCGGATGGGGCGACACTATTGTAACATGTAGAGAGTGACTACTATGTGATATATCAACGAGGATTGCCGACATCCTTGCCCGGAGCTTCTCATCGAAGCCATAAGACGCCTGCGAACATAACTCCGAAAGTAGCTTGTGTTTTGCCATATTCGATCATACACATTTAGCGCAAAGTGGAGATCTGAATAAGTACGACAGAGACATGAATAGTGACATCTGTGTTGCAATTCACCATCGTCACCATAGTCATCATCAAAGACCGTAATACATCAGTGAATCTCACTGATGGCTGTCACAGCCATGGAGGTGAAAAAAGCAAGCTCTAGTCGAGAGGAAAAAAGGAGAAAGGGGGATCTAATCACTGAAAATTACTACGTCTATGCTAACCACTCAATATCAAGGTGTCTTCCTATTGCAAACAATTAAGGTGTTATCAGGAAAACAACTTCACTATGACTTCCGCTTCCCTATGTCGTTAGGTGCACTTTCTACACAGAACTCGGCTGAACACCGACAACGTTCTTTCCACCGAGCTCGATTAGCCTTCATCTCACCCAGGGTTTCCAGCCGCCTACTTTGAGATTCTCAAGGCTCCAACCCAGGAGACAAACCCGACGTAGTTTGACCAACTCCCTGGTGAACGACTTTATTTTACTACGCCAGGCCATCCTCTGTCCGTTTCACACCTCACGGCAGTCAGCTGCATCATCGACTACTAGTGTTCGGTGTAAAAGACGCCTGATTGGCGTCTTTACTACATCTAAGTATGTGCAAACTTAAAGATGAAACAAAAGAGCCCACTTGATAATCATTGCCAAATGTCCGCTTCGTAACCTATTCGTTGCCTACCCGTTGGTACCAGCCGATTGAAACACATCGGTGGTGAACTACCTGAAGACTGTTCACGTCTTCTGCCTTAGGCAACCAAATTTAGGGGCCGTAAAGTAAAATAACACACAGTCGCGAGCCTTATGCCTCAGAGAGGTGGTTCTCTGTCGTTAGAGATGTCCCAGAGTGATGAATACCGCATAGCCGTTGGAATACGAGCTGTTTAGTCTCCTATACGTCACAACTGCTGACACAGCCTTCTAGTTACACAAACCGGTCAACATCCTCCGTAGATTCATTATCTAACATCAAATCTGTGTAATCACAGTAGTCTCCAGTGGTGAGATCAAACTGATTTTAAGAAAACAGGGTTTGGCGTACAAATTCATCATCAGTGATTTGGGATGAAGCTAAACACGTCACATTTATATCACAATCCTACAAGGAAATAACTATTGAGGTCAACCTGGGACAGGTGGATCAGTGGGGTTAGTCAGATAAACATCAATTCGTAACCAAGATGCTACTAGTGCAGTGGGTGTTGATAAGCACGTAGAATGAAGGATTAGCCAAAATGGGTTTATAGACTGAACGGAAGGTTTTTGACACCCGATTAAAGCATGAAGGCGACTAACATCGGCTTCATCTGTGAGCTGAGTCCTGTACCTCATTTTAGTTTGTAAGCTTTGTTAAAGTGCAGGTATAGTTCCGCTTAGTTAAACTGACCATGTTAACGGAAGGAATATCTCTGAAAATCATCCTAAGTTTCAGAAAATGAACACTGAGACGCCTAAAATTGAAGAAGAAATATCAAAATAGCCACATCGTTGGGAACAGTGAAATTGTTCACACATCCATATTTAACCGTATTCACAGGTTTTTAATTTGTACCAAAATTCGTAAAACTGGGCTTCCCCTCAGATCAGTTTTAGCCATGCGTTATTCCCGACACTATTCATTGATCAAATGACTGTCAAAAATATTAGTATCCGTTACTCGGAATTCGTCGAAACACCACCCACGTGCTTCCTTCGATTCTGTGAATGCAGTAAAAACCGTCAATTTGAATGGGCAATTTATATTCCCTCCCCTCAGCTTCGTTCTCATTTGCAAACATCTCATAGACTACCTCTACCGTAATATATGTTTACGCTCACATACCGTCGATCGAACTTAACCAATTATCCTATCTGTGCACTTAGAGTGCACATTTTGTTATGTGAAGAGATTTGTGCACAAAAAATAGTGTCGCGGTTTGATCACCCCTCAATCCTTTGCTTGCGAGCATATTCATTGCGAACTTGGAACCTGAACTACTGAAATAATCCCTTAGTCGATGCATTTTATATGAGATACATGGATGACGTCCTATGTGTGCTCGGTAAGATTAAACCTGGCTGCTGTCCTAGCCAAGTCTGATTTTGCCCACCAAAACCTTCACTTTTCATTGGAGACTGAAGTGAATAATCAAATTTGTCCCCTGTGCGTACGAACATTCTGCCTCATTGATGGCTAAATTTGGCGCGTGATATACTGGAAGAATACTTGGAACGGTCAATACGTCTCAGTAGTTTTGTGCCACTTAATCGGAAAGAGGATCTTATTACGTGCTTGACGTGTACAACCGTAGCAATGTGCACTGGAGGCACCATTGGTAATGAATTGACATTCCTGCTTACAATAATCTTGTAAAGTGGCTATCCGAAAAGGTTTATTGATATATCTCTACGGCCTTGGGAAGAAACCGGCAGGCCGAAAAGCTTGATGCATGTGTTGGTACGTGCGACACGCTAGCAGAAACCATCGTCGTCATCATCATCATCATGGCAGCCATGAGCCTGACATAATGGCTCTCAACTGCGATTATTAAGACATTTTATACTGTCACACTATGTGTCCACTTCATTTCCAATTCGGTTCCGTGTCCGCGCTTAAAAGATGAAATGCCTGTATCTGCAGCTTCCCTCTGGATACTTGTTCTTGTGGAATCAGTTGTGTTGGCCGCACGGCCGGACGCTTGTTTGAACGGGTTCGTGGAACGCACCCTGTCAGACTCAATAATGAAAGATCTTGGTCAGTTAACAACGCCTCACGATCAAACTTGACGGATTCTACTCGTTGTGTCAATGTGACAGAATTGTGTCGTTTGATCTGTCGAATTACGGTCGTCCAGTCGAGGACATGGAGACACTGAATCTTGTTTATGATTGGACCAGTCAAAAATTGTCTGCGTAATTCACTCGTATACCCGAAAGCGTTTTGTTCAGTGTTTAGACCTATCTCGGCCTCCGCTCTGTATATCTGTTGGCTTTTTGATTACTGTTTAACGGTGGTCTGCCTTACCTCTTTGGTCCACCCGTCCTTTGTCTAGCCCATTGATGGTTCCCACGCAAAATTACAATATAAATGTGATGCATTTGGCTTGATGACGAATCACTGAGAACGGGCTTACTCACTACACTGCGTCCTTCATTATTATGGGAGTTTCTACTTTATATTTGGAACCAGGCAGGATGGATGCATGAAGTTGCTTACGGTAAGAGTTCAAATATTGTAGCAGAAGTTAGTGAATTTAATACTAGACAACAGAAACCGACGGATTGTAATCGTGAGTGAAAACGGTACATCTGTAGGATAAATATATGATGAAAGCTGATGAATATTGGAATTAACAGGACCACCGTAGCTCACACGGTCGGATATCGTTGGTTTGTACGAATGAAAAAGTGTAGTGGAGTCGACTTAACTGTACCCACTACAGTCACCGTCTTTTCGTTAACTGTTCGTCACGACAGCGTTGATGATTTGCCAATCACAAACGTTCGCAGCCGCACGGTCATGTTACCGTGACCTATGGTCCATCTAGGTTCCTTTGGTAACGCACTGTTGAATGTACGGCTGCCTAATTACTGCTCACAAAAATTTCACGCTACCATTTGGGTATCACCTTTCCATTCGATTCAGTGCTGTTTCTCTCCATGATCTAAAATCAGTGCCTGTTTTTATTAACGTTCTGGTAGTGCAACTCGTGACAATCGGGGGCTTCGCTTATCCCCTTCCTGAGCTATCCGTGGAACAGCTGTTTCTGGGCCTTAAGTCATTCTGCGTGCATGCTCTAATGGTAGAAGCTGATTGAGCATCAGCATATCTTCATTTATTCCTTCGCAAACTACCACAACGACTCAAATAAATAGTACGATTATTTGAATAGTCGATCATCGCAACATCTTAGAAGTATTATTGTTAAAAGTAATAGATGACAAACAGTGGTGCAAAATAAAATTGAATGAATGTACTAACAATATTGCGGATACAAGCAGACCATTGACGACTACGACACGCTGTCGCTTCGGATTCTTTTGGGTAGGTGCTTGGGACTGTTCGGCCTGGTGCGTGACACATACGAACTTCGCCCTTTGCCTTCTAACCTCATGATTTCATCTGGTCGGTCTTGGTCTCAGCGAACGTTAAGGGCTCAACGAGCATATGAAGCATGTGGCCCAGCTATCGTCAAGTGACTCAGTATCTGACCACGTGATTACGTTTCCGAAGTTTTCGAAAGTATGCGATGAAGAGCAACTGCTATCAACGCATGGATTCGATTTCACCGTTGTCTGTTAGGCGAAATACCTAATTATTGGGGGGTCACTTACTACCACGTGCCCTTGATACGCTATACACAGTAAACAAGATTGACTGGGGCTCCACACGCTCTGTTAACACCTCATCCGCGTTTCATTGCTGTGCAGTACCATTACTTCGTAGAGGAATATTTTAGTTCTCATCTTAATGTTTTGGTTCTTTCAGAAAGACTTCTCGAACCATGTTTGTCTTTATTAGGACAAGACCGGGGCCGGGATTTCTTTTCTTGTACATCGTACTGCATTTCAGCATCCGAGCCCACATACAGCTGTGGTATATTAACAATTGATCGTCACGTTGTGAAGACCGAGTTCTTTTTGATGCGTCCGTCTGAGTAGATGGGTGAAACATGCC
This sequence comes from Paragonimus heterotremus, assembly GCA_013368495.1. NCBI lineage: Eukaryota > Metazoa > Platyhelminthes > Trematoda > Plagiorchiida > Troglotrematidae > Paragonimus > Paragonimus heterotremus. The sequence goes on along the minus strand of LUCH01006229.1, from coordinate 9,408 downwards.
TGTCCGTCCTCTTATCTTCTTTTCTATCTCGTTTCCCAAACCCTCTCCATCATTAGAATCTCACGATTCTTTCCCAGAAGTAGAGTGGCTAATTCCAGTAACGACGTACTGATGAGTTCTTTAGACAAAACAAACGTAAGTTTTTATAAGCCAGTCCGCGAATTTAGTTCACACTTTTGCACACCACAGACTTTCACTATCCGCACTCTAAAGTAAATGTCCAGAAGCCACTCACTGTCATCGTCATTTTCTGCTTTGGGTTGTATCAGTGTATTTTATAACTGGGGTTGTCGTTGGTCATAAGAATGGTCCACGAAGTAGCAGACTAACAAGCGCCAACAAATGGGAGAGAAACAGATGGTTAAGAAGAAGAAGGGAGAAAAAACAACTAAACTTCAGGAGTGAGAAAAGGAAGAATCGATATCCACGCCGATGTAAGCTCGCCACCGACCACGACACTGCCATGTCCGAGAGTGTTTCCAACCGATGGCATGGATGTTCGCGAGGATCGTGCACTTTCGTTATCACGGTTATCGGTCACGAACGCGCGGATCTCTCAAATACATACGAGGGACTGTCGCTACGTTCACCCAATCAATCCAATCAGTACATGTTAACTGGCGGGGGCAACAATGTTAGAATACCGGGAGCCCATATACATCATCCACATGAACGGGACAAATCTCTGATCCATAAACTAAACATAAATGCAAGTACACGTTGCAACGCTGTCTCTGTTCTTTACGTGGACACCTCTGCGATGCCGCAGGAGAACGCTAATTAGTGTAGTGCATGTTTTTGCCATCCTCGTGAACACTTCAGTAATATTACATGCTGATTAGATAACTACCCCGGTAGGTGTAGCGATCGCAGCTTCAAACGGTCTGCCTGCAGTAATAAAGACAGGGCCGGTGTCAACCCAATCGTGTAACAACACTACATTTTAAAGGTGTAAAGTGCGCACCCGTGCAGAACAGCCGTTTTCTGACTCGGCATGGTTTGCAAGCTATCTGTAGGACCAAATGAAACATCATTGTCTGCTTATTCAGCACCAAATAGTTTATTACTTAACAGAAGCTGTACTCTGAGTGCTCATTCCTGAACATCATCCATGGCGTGGTTGATGGGGAAGGGGAAGATTGGATACTCCTTCTGAAACCCAATGGAAGTGAAGAACGCTAAACATAACTTCTCATAAAAGCATAGCCTATACATAGAGCAGGCATACAATTTCAACAAATTGATGTTCTTCATCAGAACCTTCCGACGATGGATGCAACCCCAGAGTGCGTATCGGACCGCTAAGTCAAAAGCAGCTTTTAGATCCAACAATGCCACGGCCGTTAACCATGGATAGGAATGTCGATGCTCCAGTGTCTGTTACAGAGTGATGATATAATCGCTACATTTACGACGGAATTGAAAACCTAATTGTTCTTCCGTCTCAGAATGTTACGTAATCGATAAGCAAGCGGTCAACTAAGCTTGAATGGTGAAGATTTAATGTTCAATAAATAGGTTTTATCCATTTAACAACGATAATATGAATGTTGAAAGAAGAAACCAAAAACAAGTAATAAAATCTTCAGTGATGTGTATTAGCAAATATTGTACTACATTCTCTCCGGCTACTTCTTGTTTGAGAGAAGTTTCGCAGGGAATATTCCGGAAATAAATACGAGAATGGGTGATACATGTGTCCAGAGTAGATGCACATAAAGTGCTTTAAGAATAAATGGGAGTGAGGATGGCTGTTAAAAGAAGGTTTGAGAAAAATGCTTTTAGGGAGAGGTTTGAGAGTAGAATGAAGTTTATCTGTTTTTCCAGGGTGTATGGGCAAGTTCTTTACTGTTTTTCCAACATGTCTGTCGTTACTTATGTGAGGCTCAGGAAGAAATTCTGCAGTTATGCCCTTTTGCTGAACCGCGTCGATCTGCAATCCTGGTATCACGTCAGGTTCGAGTTGATATGAGCCCTGAGCCTCAGCAAAAGAATCACAACTGGTATTGTCATAGCAGTAGACATCATTAAAGGGTAGATGTGTAAATGGCTGCTTCGGATCTGGATGACGAGTGACCACTGTCTCTTCTTTTTTGTTGGCAAGGCGGACGTGAACATATCGTGGATTGCACTTGGGTAACTTGACCTCATCAACCAAAAGGTTCTCAAATGAAGCCGCATTAAGGCCGGCCCCGGAACTGTAAACCAGCTCGGTAAAGAGGCACCTGTAGTTAACTTTCGGGTATAGGAAAATGGCCATTCGTTTTGGGTTGCGTACGTTGATGTGCACAAGATAGACCGTATGGAATGCGCGTCCAGCAACACAACTTCGCAATTGCTACAGGACACACCTCTTGATCTCGCCACGAGTAGTATTGCCCGCCAAAATGTACCGTTCAGCCTCTTTGTCTGCTCGTTTGCTTGGGGTTTATAGGTCGTGGTTCTGCTGACAGCGATACCTTTACTGTGCATGAAAACAGCAGACCCCCTATCTGGGTGCACGTAACAAGACACACCGAATACCAAAAGCAGATGGCAGAAGCACTTGGTGACAACCGATGTCGTCATATCCAAACAAGTGGACGCGAATGGGAATGTCGAGTATTCATCAATGAACGTTAGTAAGTACTTGTCATCAGTAACGGATGAAGGACACGATCGCCTTACTTAGAGTGCCGTTTGGCTGTAACCGTTCAATAAGCCTGTGCATATCAAACAACTCGAAATGACAGTTTTCACTTCCCTAACTTAATAGGGTAAATTTCTGGAACGTATGGAATGCAACATCCGAACAACACCTGGATAACACAAAGAGTAATTTAGCTACTTCGGGGATATGTTGTGAATCTATGATACGTAGTACTTGTGAGAGTGTATCGCCAGCCTGGTCTTCCACTAGACGGTGCGTGGCATTAAGAAGCTGTAGCACGAAAGTTTGAGACACCATCGTTGAATTTTGTCATTCTTAATCTTCCCATGATGTTGAGTCTCATACATAAAATCGACAGATTTCTCATCAGTCAGACATAGGTTCCCAGCAAATAATGTTTCCGCTTTTTGATAGCTTCAACTATAGCGTAGGCCTTCTTCTCGAAGGAAGAACGAGGTCATTCGTTCGGTGACAATGTTCTGAATCTGCCATTCTACGTTAAAGTAGCAGTGACAGCAATCAGTAACCTCACTACTATTACTATATCGTTTATTTTGAAGAGCAATATACACAGCTTCGTTCAAGGGAAGAACAAACGGTGACACCAAAAGTTAAGCAACAGATATGTAAAAGGTGAATATGAAAACAGTCTGTCTGTCAAATGTGAGACGCTGCGTAGTAAGCAACACTGAACAAATGACAAGTCCTCTCACAAGAATAGCAAGCGTTAATGAACAAATCATCAAATGGAAAGTTATTTGTCTGGTATATAACAAACGGGTTTATAATTTAAAGGAAAATACAA
>LUCH01006228.1:10484-33238 GCA_013368495.1 Paragonimus heterotremus | reverse complement strand
ATCCTGTGAACACATAATTATTTTCATAACTGTGACACTGCTGCCTTCTGAATAGAGAAGAATGGGATTAGAAGAGGTGTCGTCGAACAGAGAACATCCTGATCTTCCAAAAGATGGTCATGACCATCGGAGTATTGATAATACTGTCGAAAAGTCATTTACCTGACTTTTTATGTAGCTTTAAAAACATCCACTGCAGGCGACAGTAGTCAGGATCAAATATCAATTCACTGCGTTTCTTGGTCAGCCTGTCATTGTCAGGTGACCTTTGAGTTATTTGATTTGGGTAGGGTCCTGCGCGCAAACTCTTTATGCTGTTGCCTCTCAAGTCAAGCTTTCAAACCAGAGGCTCCAGGTGGAACTTTCCAAACCAACACCTCTTCGAGGCACAAACGACCGGGAAGAATCCGAATTTGTTGCTATTGTGATAGCTCAACTTATGGAATTCATTTTCTTCCTCATCTGCTTTTAATTTACATCTCTTGAGGCTAAGACAACTGCTAAACACTGGCGTCTTTTATCTTGGCGTTTTGCAATAAATGGATCAGTAAGCTGTTATGGCAAACATTCGTTCTAATGTGGAACCGGATATGTGATGTGTCTCCAAAACGTGCAGTTACCGCCTTAGCGTTGCCATTTACCGGAAGTCGTTCTTGGGCAGCTCTATGGAGCAACGGTTCATTTTCAGGGTCTTCGGCGACAGTGAAGCCTAACTCCATGGCCAAGCTGGAGTTGGCAGTACACAACTGTAAAGTAGGGTAAAGTTGCTTCATTGGACCACAGTGAATGATCGCTTATCTGCCATCAGACTTAGCGTATCGATCAAAGGTTGCCAACACAGACCAGAAGGTCGCTGTTTATTTATCAGATCTGCATATGCTATCACAGATAGTAGTTCGGATGCTGTGAAGAACGCACTTTTACGATGCCTTATTTTGTCCTCTGGAACGAGCCAAAAGTTCAACACTGCTGTGTTTGTTGATGAAATAAAAGGAGCTGGGTGGTAGGTTCAGAACATGGGAGCGATATATTAGTAATGACGAGCGGCAGTTACAATTGTGCACACTTTACAAGCTCTAGATATCGAGTTGCATTTTTCGGCCTAGAAAACGGTACATAGAGACTGCCAGTTGTAACCCAACTGTGAACAGGTCGCAATTAGCTCATAATTCACCTCTTGCGATGCATGGAGTATATTACATACCTGATTTGACTAGCTGCCGATGGCGTCACTCTCTCAAAAGATGGTCGTTCGTTTTTGGTTAACCACATTTTCTATTATTCTAGGGCGTTTTGTTTTACCATTTGCTCAAAGATCATCTGCTACCAAACAGTGGTCAGTTGTAAATTGAGCGAAAACGGTGGACCAAAAGTTTATCAAACAGTACTGACGGTCAAGTTACCCAAATCACAACGGTGGAATAATTCAAACGAGAGCCAGACCAAAATCTCAACAGCTACATGAACACCATGTGCAGAGGCCTGTTTAGAAGGAACACATAAGTGATTTTCTGTCAGTTCAGCGGAACCCATGGACAAACGCTGACTGATCCCTGGATCCGATTACGAGAAAGGTCGCTGAAAATTAAAACGCAAACTTACGAGAAACCTGCGTAGGGATAGTGAAGCTTAACTGGCCGAGCGAGTTAAAGAAAGAAAAAATACACTTGATCACATACTGATACTGGTACTGTGATAGTTTCCCTGACCAGTGGTGGCACTGTCCATTGGCGAGACTACACACCAGAAAGATTATTCATTAACTGATAACTTGTTCATACGAATTCACAAATGGGTTAAACACTTTGAGAAGCGGTCTGACTGAAGAGTCAGGTTGTTCAGTTGCGGACGATGCAAATACCGTCCTTGATTTAGAAGGTTCTAACAATCCCCTGTCAGAGGAGGAAATGGCTCTGGAGCTTGAGTAAGTTAAACTTAATAAAATGCGAGAACGGGACTTATTCATCCAGCCCCATTGAAAAATGGCGGTGAAGGACTGTTGTCCAGTGCATAGTGCGTGTTCATGGACAGCCAACTTGGGCGTACTCTGTTGCAAGTGGCACTTGTCAATCCAACCTCCTTCCTTCCTCTGCACTTTGTAAGTGCGAAGTGGAAAGAACTGGGTTATCACTAACCATCTCGTTGTTGTTGCAATCAGGCCGTTCGATACTGTTGGTTGCTTCAAATATCGGATAGTTTCAATGTATAAACTTGTAATATTGCTTACAAGGTGACCATAGAGGTAGCGAAAGCACGTAGTGCTGCACTCTTCAGTAAGGCCGCTGACAGTTAGAGCAAATCGTAAGGCGGCCAAGGATACGGAAACTTTGGCTGCCTAGACGAGTACAGCTATTGAGTCCCACTTGTCAGATTGAAGAGTCCACGAGGAGTCCGTGAGATGCTCCCGAACATGACCGTGTGTTGTAGTCAGTGATGAGCCTGTATCCTGTTGATAGTTTGTCTGTACGACCTTCTGTTGTTTTTTAAATGCTAGGTTTGTCTTTATCCAACATTTATTATCATTAGCCAATCGATTACGTCGTGGAATGTCTTCAGGATTAAGGGCAGCCCAAGCCATAGTATCGGCGGATGCTGCTCGAAGACTATAAGGACGATTATGATGATTTGTACGTGGAATAACCATTTAAGTATATGCAGCTTCCGGATACGAATGAGTGAATTTGATTGATCCACATTACCAAGATCCAATCTTTCAACGCCATGGTTACCTACATTTAAATACCAGTTAATCCACGCGAATCAACGCAAACAAAACGATAAGAGATTCTTAAATAATTGAGATCCTCAACCATTAGCAGTCATATGACAAAACTACTTCAGCCATAATTTCTCAAACATGATCCGAGGTTAAATGAGAATATAGTTGAGGCTAAGCTCGTCTCAGGTTGAAAAAATCTACCGTTGCCTAGAAAATACGTATACCTTTTTCACCTTCTTTGCTCTAATACTTCCAAATACAGAGTCCTAAGTAAACAGTTGGATCATCAACTATAGATATTGGATGTGCAATCCAAAACTAAACTAAGTGTCAGTTTCGAAGCAGCACATCACATTATGAAGCTCAACCAGTTGAGGTGGGCAGGAGTAGAAGTAATGGCTAACAAAACGGTGCCCCATGGAAATTGGTAAACTGTCAGTACCCTGACGTTAGCATAATCCGGGTCAATCATTTTCTCTCCGGAAAGATCATCAGTACCTTGATTTTGTAGCTCTCTCAGACAAAACTGCAGTATTTCGTCAGTAGCGAATGAGGACGGACATTATTTTTGGTTGGAAATGTGTTTGACACATCCCGCAAACCCTAATCTCAGATGATGCATTATGCCAGTGCGCTGATACTGCTTACATACGCGGTTAGTAGGCCCCGGTGCTCAAGCGGCTACAAAAAACTGAAGCTTGGCATGAGTAGAATGTGATTAGGTGTTTAAGATAAATTGTATGCTTAGTCTCTGGTTTCCTTAACATATTTACAAATCTTCCCTCCAGACCCACAACAATTGTATTCTCAGTAGAGCACTAAGCTAATGGATCATCGGTTTAATTTATGTAGTTGGTTCGGAACGAAGCGAATAAAGCAGTTGCAACAGAATGAGAGAGCCTCCTGGATTAGGGTGAACAAAATTCACCAGATGATGACCAGTTTCCAAAACTGCCCCAGCGTGCATCAATGCAGAATCAGTCGTGCGTCATACTTGACAGATTGTCGAACTCGCCCTAAAAAGCACTTGAGAACCAAATGGTGGGGGATAATTGTTTTATCTCTCATCAGACGCGATGATTACAATGAGATATTTGACTCACAACACCACAATAACAAATCCAGCACTCAGTTTTATTACATGTGCATGAAATCTACAACTGAGAAGCGAACGGATCACGGACTGGCACTATGATCCATAAGTGATAACCGATTATCGTGGTAGCTAATCAGGACGCAACGTGCGATAAATTGGATGGTAATAATCTGGAATTCCTCAACGTGGTAAATATGGTTTTAAGTTACCCACTATGAGCGATGCATGTGACGACGGTTATCCATGAAATAAAAGGTTCGACCTGTAGCCTGACGGTCGTGGATATAAACCATTGTTCTATCAACAGTAATAAAATAAAAGCGATGGTGGAGAGATTTAATTTTGACGCTCTTTGTCCAAGTAAGCAAGGTATGTGGAAGTCCATACAGCCTGCTGTCTGCATTGATTACGGCGATAAATATTTTCTCCGGGTCATTATCATAAAAACTATTTTATACACAGTTACTTAATTAGAACACTTTTATCGCACAATTTGTGGTTTTCGTGAGTTAAAAAGACTTGATCTCGACAGTTCATTCTATGACTGTCTAGGTCAAAGCAATTTTGTTACACAGAGATCATAGTCAAACAGGAGTCAAAGGAAATTATCATTTTAATCATCAGATTTTGATGTCACACTGATGGGTTTTAGCCTGACGGGTTTGACCATAAAATATCTTTCATCTATCTGATCAACTTAGGCAGAAAGGTATCGGTTAACAAAGTGTGCGCATTCACAAAACGAAAACGGTATTCAAAATGTTTTTCTGGTTATGGTTATTTCAAAAATTTACTAATCTAATCAATGGAATACTGAAACACTCAAACACCACGAATTATTTACAGAACTAACCGTTCGACATTTTCGGAAGAGCTTTTGTCTGATAACGTGGACAAGTTTGTTTGTTTATGTATGGTACTTTGCTTCTTTTTCAAACCGTTAGGAGTTGGTGCTGCAAGATTTACGGCACGGTTCACTTGACAGGTGTCCAGCTCCTGTTCAACCAGTTGTGAACTTCGATTAAAAGAATGCGAATAAACATCCAGGGCAAGGATACCATGGGGGTGGACACTCTCAATCGCATGATCCTTCATCACCCGCGTGACTGTCAGTTTGGTGCTTCCTTGGAGAGGTTCAATTGCAACAAGTATGAGTAATCCTCCCCTAGTTCCCAGTATCAAGTGGGAAGGGCCAATGAACCGTATCTGACTAATAAGATCGGAAGTTCGTGATGCAATAGCTCCCAACTGCGCGGTCGCGTGCACCTACAAGTGTGTTAAAAACGTTATAGAAATAAACTATGAAAACAATAGATAATGACCATCTTCTGCAGTAGACTACGTTGAATCTTCCTGGTGAAATGACTTTGCTTAAAACTTTGGTTAACGGCAGTCAGACGGTTAATACCTAAAAACACCCTGTACCTGGTTATCTTATGAAATGTCTAAGTAAACCTTTCGACCACTTCCAGTTTACGTGGTTCTACAGGTCTTACCGACTGCAGTGAGACTGAACAAGGCGATGCGTGTTCGAGAAAGCTATAACCGCATAAGTCCCAGCAAGCGTGGCTTGGAAGTCTGGTGTGTTTCAGCCCTGTAGGGGCACATGGTCAGCCCAAGCACAGTAGGTGATTAGACCAGGGGGCACCTAATCTTCCCCTTATCATCCGTTCTCTGAAATAACTATTGTCGTAGCAAATTGGGTGACTGGTCAAAGTGCACCTGTGTGCCTCATGGTAAGGGAAAGAATGTCGGGGCAAAATGTAAGCAACTACTAGGCAGCATAGAAAACTGCAGACTTATTCTGACGGACACTGTTGAGTCTGAACTACTTCGAAATCGATCGGCATCGCATAGTCCATAAGCTCACGTCCCACTGCCAAGTGCGATCGGCCCGTCAGTGCCAACAGAACGGATGGTTCAGCATCATCGTCATAGACAGCAACACATCAGTGGTTCACACTAATGCTTAACTACCACACAACCACGAAGGAGAAAATAGAAAAAAACCCTATGTGTGAAGAGGAGAAAAAAAGGGAGGGGAATGGACCTAACTACTAAAAATAGCCACATCTATATTCAAACACACAACATCAAGGCGCCTACACCTTGGAAACAAACAACCGAGCTGAAAGTGAAAGTAAGGCGTCATCAGCAAGAGAGCTTCCTTACGGCAACAGATGGTTAGGGCCAAGTGGTTCAAATGGTGATAACAACTCGGCTTTCCAGGTATCAAGTATGGTGATAACAATAAAATAAATGCTTTAATGCTACAATAAATCACAAAATAGTGAACGAGGGAAATGCAATGAATTTCATCTGTGACTTCTCGTTGAAACCTCAACTGTACAGAACCAGTGTACAAAGAACGGCATGATGTCATATGAACACCAAGCAATGTTACCAACGTAGTCCAAAATACGGCGTGGATTGGACCAAAAATGGAGGCTAACACATAAGATGAGCAGCTTATTGAAGAGAACTTGGTCGTTACACCAATAAAAAACACAGTCTAATAAAGATCGAGTTGTACACTGAATAAGAGAATTATCTGATGGACCAACAGAAAACGGAAGCTGGTTCTAGAGGTCGGCAAGGCTGTCACTGAACCGCTAAAACTAAATTTCCTTGTGCGCCCAAAAAGAAAGTGCCACTGATGTGACAAAGCATTAGTGAACAGAAAGTGGCAACCGAAGAAGAAACCGATAAAGACGTTGAATACAAATGATAAACAGAGCGACAGCTGTGATCAATTGTGGGTGATGTTCAACTTGAAATTAACCAAGTCCCCGACTACTCATCAGTAATAAACAGATGAATTGGCTTAAATTTTACGACACAAGGGAAATTGTTTGTCAGTAAACAGGCTATCGTCTTTACTAGCCAAATATGATGAGTCAGCAGACTGGCGAGAGATACGGAACAGAAGGGGAGAAAGAAAGGTGGAAAGCATGAAAAAAAATTATTCGTACGGTTCCATACTGAAGTTAGGTAAACACAGAGTTCAATTTCTCAAAAACCTGCTATCAGACAAGCATAACGAACTTACCGCCGGAGTCTCCTCGGTGTGTGGTACAAACATGTGCATCTCGAGGATCTCGGCTTATGAAATCTGATGGGTTATTTGCAATATTTTTAAAGTCTATTTAAATGAAGATACTCATTTTGTTTGTACTTAAGCGGTTACGCACAAGTTGTAATAGATTCTGGTAGACACAGGTTGAACTTCATTTACAAATGATTGCTGCTCTCGCATTCACATCGACGTTTCAACTAGCCTCTTTTAAAAAGCATTACACTCCAGTTTCACACTCGTCAAGACTTGTCAGTAGCGAATATCTTCCCTACGACCGGGATTAAAACTTCGACCACGATTCTATGAGGCAACCATGTTTGACCACTGCACCACTGACCTCACCCCACATGAACAAGGAACTGATGCACGATCGATCACCTGAATTCTGATGGGAAGCTCCTGAGAAATGTTCTGTTTGCGAACGGGCATCCAGCCGAAATTTTTAAAATTTATTGCAAGGAGCGGGTGCTAATTCTCAACCCCAATCAGTGTCCAAGAGGTAGGTCTTCATTAACCTTCTTCACACGAGAAACCGTAAAATTAACGACGTAAGCTGATAGCTGCAATCTGCCATTGACCACACTTATCTCGCAACGTAATCCGGTTTGTTGTCTTTCACCTGCAAAATTATTCTCCACTGTTTTGATCGTTCTTTCGAGCAGGCATACGAACACTCAAACAGAAATGCGGTGTCTTCAAACGGAAAACACCTAGTCACAATAGGTCATTTGGTTGACCATACCACATCGTTTACGGTTTTATCACGCAACCACAGCGCCGAGATATTGTCGTTTATGAAGTGTTGTTGATCAAGCGTCACATACAGGCTCCCTGTTGGCAGAAGCTTCTGACGTACTTAATATTGTTGTCGTGGTACTGAAACCGTTTGCCCCACCCTAATATGCTCTCATGTGACGTTCGTTCGTTTCATTATTTTGTCGCCATACCCTAAATCTTTACAATTGAATGTTGTATGCGATCGACTAGTGGGAATAAACGAAAGTCTTACATCTCGTAATTGATGTCTTCTTACCGTCTTGATGAACATCAAATATCATCCGCCCAACCCTTAGAAACAGATAAAGCAAAAAAAAACAATTATGTACTAGTGAATGTCAACCAGTGACAGGATTCCCTGTAAAACTGAATTAAGTGATATGGGTAGTAAGTGTTTTGTTGATCAATATTCGATGAAACCACACGGCCGGTTTGGTGGTGATTGCTACTTATCAGGTATGCATGTCTAGTTAACTTTGACCACACGTCCTACCATGAGAATGGCATATGCTGAGATTTGTGGACAGTAACCCGTTTGCAAGCAAGCTTTGTCATTTATCTCAGACTCTGTGTATCATTGAGGATGTGAACAGCACTAACTGGAAATGCCGAAGCCCACCGGGTACGCAACTACAATGAAACCGATCATGGCGCTTCCACCAAATCCTGACCATCAAACACACATCAATTATGCCACCTTATCATATAAAATTATAATGCCATCCAGCAGCACGAGGCAGATTGAATTTCTGTATAGTTTCAGTTAGTAATCTTAACATCCACACTGATCTACGGATTCCAACGAATCTGACATAAACATCACAACTAACAAGCAAACGAGTTACTACCAAGTAGATAGGAATGATTTATACACTCCACTGAAAACCGGGAAAAAGATCTTAACCCGACGACAAGCTATTGATTCTGTTCAATCAGTACGGACATAGTTCGAAATATCTACAACAGAAGTTGAACAAGTGCCACGTTAAAGAGAATTTTCAGACCACACGTAGAGCATAAAAAACTGGTTAAAGAAGAAAGACGATAGAATCTAAGTCAGTTACTGTTCAATCATGCGGAATAACCCTTAAACTACCGCCTTCAAGTTGAATGCAAACAAAAGATAAGATGACAGTCATCGTTGCATCCATCTCCTAACCACAAGGGACACCTGTTCTGTGAGCAGCAAATAGCGTAGGTGGCGAGCGGACCAGATGGTTTAGGGTTGTCAATAATTTGCCCCGAATGTTTGACCATGTTACAATGTCATCTTGTAGATTGGGCTTATCGTCAGTTTGTCTTTCACTTTGTACAACGGCGCACGCGTTTACAAAACAAACCACAAACAAATGGGCGTAGTTGCAATTTAATTCGTGATCGCAGATGTCTTACGCATCATAACGTATTCTCATGACACAACACAGAACACAACATAAATACCTTGAAACACGCTATACAGGTGACAGCTACTCTGTCTCTGCTGCACTATGGCTAGCATACTATTGGCTACAGTGTGAGAAGGTTCACTGTTTTCATTATGAATTTCAATATCGTTCGAATTATTTTCATTTTTGCAGTGAACACAGGACTACCTACAGTATCGAATTCTCGTTTACAATTATGCTAAAGGTTAACCTTTTTGAGTGAATAGAACCAATGCTGTGAATACACTGAATTCGTTCACGAATCCAATTTTTTGTCATTTTCTTAATTAGCGTTTGCCTTCTGATTGCGCGCTGCTGAGGATAAGGTCACCCGTTATTAGTCCATGAAAAACCAATTACTACTAAAAGAAATCCTTCAAGATGTAAACCATGGGTATGAGACTTAAACAATTATTTCAAGGAATTACGCACCTAGGAACCTATGGATCTCACCAACTTTACAATGTCTTGCCGAAACGAGGACAAACTAGGTCGCTCAAGTTGCTATCAAAATATCCAAGTGCTCTAAAATCAACCTTGAAACAAAAAGTTACTGGCGAAGGTGCAATCTATGAACCTCGTCTATATAATGCCACCATTCGGGCAAACGAGTGATTTAAAAACCTAAATGAGCAAACAGAGGCTATGCAAATGCTCAGCCACGTCGTTCACCCTCGTCACCCACATACACGTAAACTAACCAGGTTCTAACTCAGTCAAAATAGAGGTGGAACAATTTCCGCTGCGACATCAGCAGCAAGTGATTAAGTGATTTTTATCAGAGAAATTTCAACTTCATTGCTAACTAATTTTGTCCACAATGATGGGCAGTTACAGCCGGTTGTTGAATTTTTCAGTCAACTTTATAAGATACGGGTTTTGAATGAACGAAGCTATTGTCATCATCAGTTTCGGTTTATAGTCACACCAGTGAGTGCAATCACTTGGACTGCCGTTGGTCCTGACAATGATCCACGAAGCTGAGAGGTAATAAATAGGTACAAGTGTATAGCAAAAAATAAGGCGGATAGAGATAAACAAACAAAAACAGCTGAGTTTCCAGTAAAAAAGGAAAAGCCAACAAGTTTGCTGTTGCAGGGTAGCTACTGATTGTGACGCAACGCCACGTCAGAGTTTTTCCCACTAACGGTGTGTGAACGAAGCTGCAGAGGCAATAAGATGATCAGCCGATAAAATGTGTCTGGAGGTTAAACGATTCGACTCACATTTCCGTTAATACAGGCTATTTTTTGACAACTGCACATATTTGAACAGTCACGTTAAAACCTCCATAGTAATTTTGAAAAGGATAATATGCTCAAATTAATTGCCTTTATAGTAACGTATACTGGTTAAATGTTAGCAATTTTACAAGGTCGGTTGGCGGAGGTCAGCTTTACTGAATTAAACAAATTTTCAAAACATATAAGTTTTCTTTTATAAACTCGCTGGCTTTTTAAATAACAACTTCACAAGAAGGGTAACTCAATGTTAGTGTCTCTGAAGTACTTCAGTGAATGATACTTTGCACAAAGTTCCGACATAAGGTGTGATTAGGACTTCTGCGTAGGAGGTTGGCAATCAGGTTTTAAATAAGTTGAACACCACCCACAATTGATTGTAACTTTTGCGCTCACGTTTACTTTCTAAAAGGAGCCCTAGACTTGAGTTTCGCATTAGTTAGAGTTCGTCTGTAGTGCATATCAATAAAGAGGCTGAAAATTGAACTGCGACCAAGCTTTCATAAACCACCCGCGTCATTTAGCTCACATTATACATGACTACAATACTGAAGGCAAGCATTCTACCATATTTGCTTGCAAGTACTAATTAGAGTGCCCGGTTGTCGCCTATACAGAGACCGTAACTGTCTCATTAACTACAATCAATGACCCCATAACTACAACTTTTTGTTAAGTCGAAATAATCAAACGAGTCGAACATACTGAGCGATGTTTTGAGCACCGACAGTAGTAGTGGATTTCGGTTGATATGGTTTAAAAGTGATATTCAAATTATGTCTGTAAAAATTCTCTATTATTTACCAGTACCAGACGAATTATATTTTAGACTGCTAGAGCTTGGTATCTAACGCGTCATAAGCGCAAAGTTCATAAGCACAATAAATCCGTTGGTTACAACATTTATTCTGTCATTTCTTTGAATATCCTGACACATAATTAAGGACTGCATTCAATAAAACTTATTCAACTACTCAAAAGTTAACAATAACTGTTAGTTTACTTTAGTAAAATGTACAGGACAAATTTAGACTTGGCGTCCTAAACAAATCTGTTCTGTCCACATATCGATAATTTCCGTTGATTACTGTTGATTTCCAGGAATATGGTTGCGTTAATTAAACAAAATCACTATACCAACCCCAATGTTTCCTTTGGTTATTTGCTTTATTGAGGGGATCTAACGTCTTGATTTCCCTAAGCGAAACTTTAGGTTGAACAATTTCAATTAATGAGAAAATACTAAATAGCGCTGAAATTTCATTTTTATTCTCACATTCAAAATGTCAGTCAAACCTTATCACAAAGCACCAGTTTTGTATGATTCAATTCATTTTAATATAGTTCCTCCACTGCGTGCAATATCTTCATATTGGGCATCCGTAAAAAGTCCGCTTTTCCGATCGTGGGGATTGCGTTGGCTAAAAAAGGTAACCACATCTAGATGCAGCTCAGGCACAACCGTCAACAAATTAAGAAAATTATTTATTCATCTGCAAAGCTGTGTTGAGCAAAAGTTTTTAACATCGTCAACGACAACAGCTGCCGATTAGTTACACACTACGTAACGACTGAATATCACCCATAACTGATCGGAGCTGTCACCTTCCCATAGACTTTCCGGTGGGCCTCTTTCAACTTGCAGGGAATTCCTAGTCGAGGGGTCATCGAATGGAGTTAACAGGAAAGTTGCTCCGTCTCCTCTTGAGGCGATCGGGCAAACTGATCGTTACTCACAAACGAAAGTGGTTGGGCGTTCACATATGATCATTCGATCGTGCCTAACGTGAGGTCAATGGCGCAGTGGTAAACACGGTTGTCTCATGAACAGCTTGGCCGAGGTTCCAGTCCTGGCAGTGGCAACGATACGCACTACTGACGAACTCTAATTAGAGCAAAACTCGAGTCTAATGCTTCTTTTCGAAAGGGACCGACTGGAAAGTCTATGAAAATATGACATCTGCGATCTACTGTAGGTGATGTTCAATCTATATGGAAACCAAAATCCCCTGCAACGCATCAGAAATTACGTATCAAAGAATACATTTCAAAGTAACGAGAACTTACTCGATGTAAGCAAAACAACTTAACACGCGTGTTGGTAAATCCCACAGCAAGGCAGCCCGTGCAGTGAAAATCAGTGTGAATTCCAGATCCACAAACGTCAGTTTGTTCATGCTGTTCGCAGAAGGATGGTTTACTGTAGTTAAGCACGGCAAAACATGTCGGAGAACTGTGTTCAGTGTCCGAAAAAGTGTGAGAGGTAACCTGCAATAAGAAAGAGGAAGTTAAAGAAGAATCCAAGGACTATAAATATCGATATATTAAGCACAGAATGTCGCACACGTCATGAATGTTTAGCTAAGCCTGAACGCTGCGCTTGTTTAATCAAGCGACACCAACCGCCCCGATAATCATCCATTCCTATAATCCTGCGCTTAAATTAGTCTATATTCTTGTCAACTGTAAAAAATTTCGATCACTATTACATTTTTTGATGGAACTAACTGTACACGCTTACACGCTATATGTTGCAAACATTATTTTTCAGAATACGATGACGGTAGACGCAGTCGTTTACCAAAATGTTAACATCTCTCTGACTAAGCAATCAATCTGATCTGATTTGCACTCACTGGTACTCGCTATTGTTTTTTTAATCCGCTGGTCGCATGTCCTTTAGTTTGGATTTTAAAAAATGAAAAACACTAATTAATTACAACCTTCCAACTTTAAGCTCTCACGACTAATGACTATACAAGGAGGATTAATAGTTACA
Organism: Paragonimus heterotremus; assembly: GCA_013368495.1. Lineage (NCBI taxonomy): Eukaryota > Metazoa > Platyhelminthes > Trematoda > Plagiorchiida > Troglotrematidae > Paragonimus > Paragonimus heterotremus. Next base: position 20,126 of record LUCH01006228.1, on the reverse strand, counting down.
CCCGAAGTTTATGTCAGACCGCGTCCCGGCTGACGGCATTATAAACAATACATGTGCTAGGAGAACTGAGGCTTTTTGGAGTATAAATTAAATATATAAATAGGGTAGAGCTCACCTGTAGTTGTGATACCAGCTCACGAGTTTCAGAATCCCACACACGAATTTTGCAATCTGCAGAAGACGTCACAATCATCACTTCGCTACTAAGACCAATATTCTGGTGGCCACACGCCGTTCCCACTGGGCTGACTAATGGGAACCACCACTGAAGATCGTAAATTGTGGATGCATGGCCACTGAACAAACGTGTTCGACTGGCTGATGCATCTGAATCTACAGGATGTGTTCTGTGTTCTGAGAGTCGCGAAGGTACCAGCTCCACTTCTGACCAGTTTATGTACCTGCAGCACAGTATGAGAATGAAGTAATTGATAGGGTGGAAACGGTGCTAATATGACTGAGAGAAACTTTATGTTTGAAGTTATTTTCATTGTCAAAGAACGTATGCGATGCCAAGTAGAACAAGTGCTACAAAACTGTACAGGAAGATACACTGAACATTTGAAACTGTCTTTCGATTGATAAACAATATAAGCCGCATGAGTGCAACTGCGAGCAAAAAAGCCAGTGGTTACAGTATCGTGATACCATCACTAAACTCTTACACCAAAAGGACCCAGTCCTTGTTGCTCCAGTCCAAAAGACAGAATGACTCAACCGCAGCTAACCCAAAAATGAATTAGTTAGTATTTTACTGTCTGAAGTGAACAATCATCTTTCAGAGGGATATATTGGTAGGTGAAGGTTGCGTGTTAAAAGTGATTTGTAGGGCGTGTAAACATGCGTATTTAGAATATGCTAGCTTGCTTTTTGTCCAAGGAAATGCATACACAAGTTTGAGGCTAATCCACTTTTTTGTTGTTACTTACTGGAAATTGTCGCTTTTTTACTGAAGTCGAATTAGTGAAGGTTCTAGCCGCTAGACTAACCGAATTCACACTACGGTCTTCGATTCACGTGCTTACAAGTCATATCCCCCAGTACAGACTAATCAATGATTTTTAAGGCAATCAGACACTGATTGTATAACTTTCAGGCACCAGATCTATTTTCTGTGAAGTCGCTGGCTGCTGATCTAAAACAAACTTAGATCCAAGAACGTTTTAATATTGTTGAAACTCTGCATTGCTAAATAGTCCACACGTACGATTTTTCTTTGCATCAGTGTGCAACAAAGTTTAGAGCTGTCGGTTCCTCCTTTTGTTTAATATGTATCAGCAACCGTGATGAAATAATTTACCGGCGGATATAAGCTTAACAATTGCATCCGAATCTTCAAACAATGGAGTATTCTAGTGAGCAACAAAACATTACCTCTGTTTGATTGTGTTTGTTGTCTCCCCTAGACCTGTATGATATAAACAGACAAAACTATTATATCGAATCACTTATAACACAAGTATTCGCTCATTGTCTGCTCTTCGTTCGGTCATTCTGTTGATCTAACAGAACAATGAAGACGTCAACATGAATTAGTTATGAGTGAAGGAACATTTGCCAATGTCGTTGAAACACGCGAACAACCAGTGTCCACAGTCGCAATACACATCCTGACCACTGGTCACGTCATCCACCTGGCTAGTGCATTCAGAATCTTATTACGTCATCCCAATCCAAGATTTTTGCGATTTGCTGAGGTTGTCACGACCAATCGACTGAAGTTGGCCCTGTGTTCAGAAACAACTGTTCGTTTGCTTGACCCTTCCCTGGACTTAGTGACTTTTCCTAACTTATCAATCGACTATCCATCCCACCCATCCCTAACTGTTCAATATAAAAAAAAATCTTCCATGTTATTGTAAATTTAGTACTGACGAGTCAATATCTACATCTACCGATATCTGCCAATATCTACACCCACCAGTTTTCGAGTTTTAACGGTGTTGTTCGGAAACAAATTTTACTAGAATGAGAGAATATATTCATATAGCAAATGGTATTTGCAAGCCTACCGACGTGCCATGCTTTGACATACTCAGTCAGGTTGACTTATATTCCAGAGATACATAACAAAGAGGTCACTGGTAACATAACATAGTTCCAGTTACAATCTAGAATAGCATGCTGCTTGAAAGCTAGAAAAACTCACATAAATGAGATGCAGTATGTACCAATCATTCTTGTGCTGTTGGAGGTTGTGTATTACATGCATGTTCTTATCGTTGTATTTATTGTATGCACCCTTACGGAGCACTTAAATCGCAAACAGTGTGCAAGATTATCCACAAAGATATGTTTCCGGGTTTTTCAAACTTTAGAGGAATGTACATAAGCAACAAAGAAACGCACCATAGAGTTGAGTCGCCGGTTCCAACGACTCCCATTTGACCCTCAAGATCGAAAGAGGCTACCGTTATTGGATAACTTTCAGACGTGCCCTCCAACCGAGATAGCTCCTTGACCAAACGCAAGTTAACATTTGACATCAAAGAATACCCATAATCAGTGTGTTCATACTCATCTCGTTGCGGGTCCCCAGGTAATTCGATTCGCCAGAGTCGCAGGCAGCCGCTGGCAGAACCGCTGACAAGCCCACTTGGACCGCATACCGAGAGTACTCCAATCTACAACAAACGAGCAGATCTTAAGTAAAGAATTTCGAAAGATTAGTACCGGCAAACCCCAGGTCAAACACTTGATATAGACGAACGTTAAACCTTGAGGTTCACTCCAGAAACGTCGATCTAAATGTCTCGTCTGTGTAACAGACTGGATTGTGAACTCATCCAAACAAGAAATCATCTGTCAAACTTACCTCTTCTTGTTCTGATGCGATGAAGAACAGTTGATTGCGTGATCGCGGATCCCACAGGGTAATCATGCCTCGAATGCTTGAAACTGCCAGCAGTTCCTGAACAACCGAACCTCCACGAAAGGGGAGCGTTGAATAGTGATCCCCAGATGCCGGATAAGCTAGGAAAACGACTGCAGACAATTCTTCGAGACATTGGTTCTGGTTACCGGGGTTGCTTCCAGGACCCTGACAGGTCAGACTATCCGACCCGAGCATGTTCCAAAAGAGTAACTGGCCCAACGGTTTTGGATTTTTGAATTCTGCTCGATCAGTAACGTTTATTCCATATCCGACGGTAACAAACTCGTTAGGGACGATTGAAGAGCAGGTAACCTGTAAAAACGCGTGCCAAAAATTGAAAGGCCTTCGAAAGTCAGATACGTCGTGACACATATGGAGTGGACATAAGTAGTGACAGATTCAATCCTCTTTCTTATCGCTTTCAACAAAAGTATTTCAAGGGTTGGCAATGATGTCCAACTCCTACACAAATACGAAAATAAATAAGCAAAAACGAGTGAAGAATAGGAGTTAATTCCTGATACAACCATTAAGTTTAGGTACAAACGTATAACAATAAGACGTTCACACCCTGAGAACGAACAACGAGGTTAAATGTGGGAGTAAGGCAACATTTGCAAGACAACTGGTCTCCGGTGTCCATTTCCCTGTTTCGTTTCCCAGATTACTCAGCCAAACAGCCACAGAAATTCACACCACCGAATCTGATTAGCAGTCACATCTCTCAATAGTCCTTCTCTTTTAACGTATCCAACCACAGCTTTTGTGGATCACGAGGGTCGCAATATCAGACGAGCATGACCTACAGTGACTAGTCTATTGGTAGCTCTCCTTAGTTCCTTATGTCAAATCTTAATTCTCTTGCCTAAAACCTTCCGTCAGATGGCTCGGACAGTGGCAAAGAGTACTGGATACGATGGATGACGTTTTTTTTATCCTTATTACATGATCGAGTTATGATTTGTTTTGTCGGGATAATGCCACAATTAACCTGAAAATGTTGTTTTTTATCCTCAACACTGTATGAGCCTCCGCACGTTGTGAGCCTCCACTATTGTATGAGCCTCAGCCTGAACATTATAAATACGGTGGAGTTTCCAGTGTATTCAAAAAACGTTTGGTCAAGATCAGATATACCCTTGGCTGAAGGTTCCCTGTCCTCCTGTCTTCTTCATTTGCGGTAGTTCGTGCGTCAACGTATAGACCGTGATAACGCAGATCGTTAGTGCAACCGTCGTAGCTAAGCCGGGTTATAGTGAACGCCGGATGTTAGTAGTTTTTTATCAATTGTCAATCCACGCGGTTCATAACATGTTCCAAACAGGCGATGGCGATTTTTTGACCGCTCGCTTGACAATTCAGTCTCCGATGGATTTTTGAAGTTATGCAGGCAGATTTTATCGTTCTGTGACTCGTTTAAGTGTCTCATTTAGACCATCTTCACCCGACGGGTCGAAACAAAGAGGAAACGGGTCGTCGTATGTCGAGTTCAGAGAAAAGTGGGCTAAGTACTACAAAACAAGTTTACAACAAAAAGCTTCGTTGCAAGAGCAGCCAACAACCGGAACTGAACAGTTTAGTATCACCAATCATCATGCGGTCACGAATATCACTTTGGAATGATGGGACGATAAATTAAGTTGTTCCGAAGAAAGTATATATATATATATATATATATATTTAATGAGAAAGGCGACTGAGCAGCCACTCACCTGATTAACGAAACCGTTCGTAGATAAATGTGCTAACAACGTGCGTTGTCGTGCACACCAGATTCCAATAATGGATAAATGACAACTGCTGATCGTTATAAGAAAGCGTGAATTGGAGTTGAAGCACATGTTCGCCAATAGAGGACCAATAGTGCTTGATGTTTGAGCACTACAAGCCTCGGAGAGCATTCGAGAGTAGGAGAACCTGAAAGATTCAGTATGATCGAGCATCGGTCGCCGGCCGTTTGAAGAAGTCCAGATTTTGTGCTCTGGACAACCGTGTTCTTTCACGGGAATCATGATGATAGTGGAGGCCAAAATTGATCTACAACCAGTTCGGACAGTATATTACAACGTGCACTTGAATAAATGAGTTTTAAAAGCAAGCAGTGAAGATTCAGATAATAAGTTATAGTAGTTGTCGTCATAGTTGGTGAGTGTTGGGTCAGTGTTTGAAGCTTCACTGAGCCTTCAGGTCTAGCAAACAAGCTTTAGTTATAAAGAAGGAAGATTGCAAAAACTGGCAAAATGAACAGAACAAACATAGATATAAACAGAATTAATGAGGTTAGGAAAGTTGCAGTGTATGAGGATTCAAATAAACATGAAAATGAATCGCATTAGCTACATTCTCTAAACAATTCAACGGGTTATCAGGCAAACCTCACTTCGGTGACACTTATTGATCTATGTAACTCGGGTTTGTGGCTATCATCGTTATGCGGTGAGACTTAGCAAAGTGTCATCAGGAGATGATCAAACAGCGACGTCGTCACGAAATGCAAAGGTCCTTACCATTCCGTTAAGTAAACTGAATAACTGTAGCCGTTTTGATTAGGATCTCGTGCTCGTTCAAGTCGCCAGTTAGAAACATTGTCCGAGGTGGCAGCATGCTGCAGTCAGTGACGTGCCTGCAACCACAGCACCTGTGGTTCGCCAATTTAATTAAAATTTATCTCGTTTTGTAATTACTTTCAGTTTTGGTAATATTTTCTACTACTATAGTGCTGGTGGGTATTGCGGTAAACGACGACATCGGTGATAGCACCATCCAGCTGGTCATTATAAGTGGAAGAAAGGATGAATCAGAAAAACGTCTCCACATGTCTGCCGGTTCAGGGCTGTATGGCCGACATGGGTTCAAGTAAACAGAATATTTTCGCATGTGCAGCAAGCGGCCACACAGTTACGATCTGTAATAGTTGCACCGCCCAGCAAGTGAAGTACTAGAAAAAGCAAAGCTCAGAAAATTTACACGATTGCGACATTCAACAGGTAACACTTGAATCCCACGAAGACTTATCGCGAAGTGTAGTACTTGTGAGTAGTGCGGCGAATGAACAAAACCGTTTTATTGCCCAACGGTAGAGTTGATGGATTCCGGCAGGTACCGTTTAAGGAATTCTGCTCGGACAGTCAATCTGTTGGATGATTTGGTGGATCCCACATGATGCAGTGGATAGGCACGGCAAATGAACTCAAACGTGAAAGTTATGAGCTTCCGGTGTGGATTTGTAGGTCAGCTGATGGAGTACTTGTCGCGTTTGGGCATGCTATTTCTGTCATTAATACGAATCCACCTGAAATCAAGAAATTTTCCGACTGGGTTCCATGTAAGTTAGTACTAAGTGAGAACCTTAAATTTAACTACAACATCATATTCCGACAGTGTTTAGTTCAGAAGAGATAGGTTTGCACTTTCAGATATTAAAGATACTGGCGATCGTTAAGTCGTATTACTGATAAGTAGTTTGACAGATTTCTTGAGTTAGAAGTGTCAAGTTTGAAAACTCTTGGTTCTGTATGAGGTTTCGTAGTTCAGCTCGCAGAGCTTCTGTCGCGTTTGGATAGACGATCCCTCAGAAAAATTGGTGGAATCTCCATGATACAGTGGACTACCACATGAAGTTCCCTTTATTTTACTGGGAAATCCTAGATTCAGATCCTGTTACGCGTTACAGTCTAAACGGTATACGTTTGAACCAATATTGTTCTTCTCCAACCGATCTGACTGTTTGACACTTGCCGATATCTTGACCGCATGTACAAAACTGTGAATATCCTGCCGTTCCATAGTTTATCAAAAGTTTCTGACACCACTGAAACGGTCATGATTTCATTGATGGTAATCTTGTTCAGTCTTCTAAAATCAACACAAAGTCAGATTTTTCTACCGGGCTTTTTCACCAGCAAAATTGGGGAAGTGGATGAGTTGTCCGCCTCCTCAACGGTTTATTCAATCGTATATCTTTAACCTACCGTTCAATTTCCGACTGCAAGTGTATCGGAAATATTCTCGGACCGAGTGATCAAAATCTCTTTGACCCGGTGGAAATTTCAGGTTCAATTCAATGTCAATAGCCGTACGAGTCTTGATTAGTAGTGAACAATTCTCGGAATTTGCGTATTACTTTGCTCAGCAGTCGGTTGTCACAAGGTGGAAGCAATCTAGGTGTGCTCGCTTCAGTCTGTCCAAGTTTGCGCTAGTGGAACCACATCAAACTTCCTTACGAGCTTATCACGTCTCAAGTCCGTCACACTTCGATCACAAACATTCATCTACACATACGAATAATCCCGGGACGATAAGGTTGCCATTAATAAGTCTGAACATGAAATCATCATTTCTTGCTGGAGTATACTCGGTTTTTGTTCTTGTACTTCCCTCCGGTTACTTCAGCAACTGAGCACATGCCTTCTCACAACTACTCACGAGTAACACATTACTTTTTGGGGAAATTTACAGTGTTTGGGCATGTTGCTTCTGTCGGTGGTTTGAGTCCGGCCGAAGTTCAGGTTTTTCACACTTGAATGTTTTACAGACAGCTCGCCACAGTATCAGATGACAAGTTCGGTTTCGTCTGTTATCTATTAAGTTGTTTATTTGATAATGAAATGTTAGTCTATTGACTAACCATCTCTTCACCTCTACAATACAAAACGGGTGATCATGCTATTCGACATCAGCCTAGTAAGATGTTATATTGTACGCACAGTTTAGGTTGCGTGATTTTATAGTTAAATTCTCACGTGTTCGTAGCAACTAAGAAAAGCATAAAACGAATACTAGAGATTGTATGCGAATTATTTCACAAACGTTTCTGTAAGTGTTACAAGACCTGTTTCAACTGCACATGTTTAATCCTGGTCGTTCAGTCATAGTTAAAATTGCAATCGAAACAATCAATCAAACACCCCGCGCGCCACCCGATTCGTAAGTACGTGACAGCATTCAATGACAGAGGTCATTGTAAACAGCATAAGCAACCTATGCAAACCTAAGAACTCAACTGGCCAAACGGACTCGGACGACTATACTCCAACAGACGCACGATTCACTCAGCCGTGACAACCAGGCATTTAACAACCGACCCTGCGCACAGCATCTTCACACACGACGCACAACCAGTTGAGTCTAAAATTCAATCCAGTACCGTTACACACCGCTCATATCCGTCAGATTGGTTAGTGTGATCTGTAAACGACCAGAGCGTGGTAGCTCCAACGGCGAACATTCGGTGATTTGGGGATAATGCCAGACAGGTCAGCGACTCGCCCATGAATACAGGCGGATTTGTCAGTGTTTCGGGTTTGGTGAATTCTGTACCGTAGACCTTTTGAGTGTTCGTCTCAAGAGATTCGAATACTAGAAATGCATCCTGAAAGAAGAGAGATAATTACAAAGAGAATGAACAAATGATGGGAACGCTAAAGAATACTTTTCTTTTACGGACATAATGTATATGTTTTTGAGTACCGATGTATATGTGCCTGGGCTGGAATCCTCCATATTATCAATGGTTCTGGTTGTCGACAGAGGGAAAATGATCGAGAACACAAGAAATTTGTTGAGATCACGTTCGAAAATTAGGGAAGAAACAAAAAGCACACACGTGATTTCGGACTAACTTTTGTGATTGGCAAGAGGTTTGAGCTTCGCTGTCAGCGCACATTTTAGTCCAGACCGTGAACAAAACCCAGATCGTGTACTTTCGAGGTGATCTTGTCGATAGCTACTGCAATGTCACATGACTGGGTCAACGCACTCAAACGCCTTCGAGTGAAGTTCAGGTTGTACGATCATCTCAAGGAATGTTTAATTTTCAACCATCGAAATTTCTGACTGTTCCCAATGTTGATTCGAAACATTCTTTGAATGTAACGCGACTACTCAGTCACGAGTATGTGAATTTCAATCGCAGTCCATGAGATATTAATTGCGCATCCATCCGGACTGATGGGGCAACCCAGGAAATATTCACAAACATGCATTACTAAACACTTTAATGTAGTAATTTAACCCTGGAAGTCAAGTGTCGGTATCACCTGGCGAGGTGTTGCTGTTATTGATGTATACGCCGGACGCAGACAACAATGAATACCCGGCGCAGTACGTCCTTACAAAACGAGGTAACTGTAAAAATAATCTGTGCTAGTATTGCCTCACCTATAAAAGTCAGTATCCTCGACAACCCACCAATAACTGTACCATAACTTTAACCGCAATTTCAAGTCAAACGAGGGTATTCAAAAGGTTACTCACCGAGTAATGAGAAAGCAGATTCAGGATAACATTCAATTAAATTTTAAAAGACCTCATCCTTTCTTTTGGAGACCCTGGGCGGAGACATAAAATAAACTCAGATTTGATTCCATTTTGATGCGAGGTCGGTAAACTACGGTCTGGTATTCAGACATGAAAAAACCTCGATTTTTTGTAAGATTAATCTGTGCTAACAACCACTTTTAAAACTGAAAAATAAACAGTAAGTAGGGCAAGACGAAAAATTTGTTTCGTTCATGACTACGCTGTTCGCACGCTACTTCAACAGAATAAACATTATGAATGATTTATAACTTTTCATAATAACCAACCAACTTTATTAGCCACAGATTAACACGAATCGCGGTCTCCTCACAGGCATGATATCCGGCTCTCGTCCTGAAAAAGGTTAGAGACCCGTAACTCATACCAGTATTAACTGGAATCAAAACGGACTCTGGGCACTCAGGTGGCAAATCTACGTTCATAAATTTGTCATCATCAGGGTTGGT
>LUCH01006227.1:0-27071 GCA_013368495.1 Paragonimus heterotremus | reverse complement strand
GTTCGCAGCAAAGTTATGTGCTCCTATCAGACCCAGACTGGAGCGATACTCTAGTCTAGTCCAGTTTCTGAAGCGGAAGGGGATAGGTCGTCAAGCCTGAGTACCAAGGGTGTGATCAAATTTGGGTTCTACTGTTTTATTTCTTACAAAATTATCCAACTAATAACAAGAGACGGGCTAAACTGGTAACTCAACTGAATTGTTTTAGTATCCAGAAATTTAGTGTGCACTCTATGACTCTAAGTTTGTTTACCACTGTGTGTCCTTCAACCAATTAGTAAAAACGGGGAGAAAACACCTTGTGGGGTGTCGACATATTGTTTAATCTTCTTCTTAGCTGTTTAATTAAGACAACCGTTTCTGGTATTTCATCACGATGCGCACTTGGTAATGACCTTCCAACGGGTAATATTTTCTCTTTTAACTTGTACGTCTCTCATATCACATTTAAGCGTTTAAACTGATTGTTTAAGTAGGCAGCTAAAGAGATCAAGTGAAAGGTCGACATCTCGTAAAGCATGTCTTTTGTTTATTTTGATGAATTCTCAGATTTCACAAATTCACAAATTCCAGCAAATAACTCCGTTTATCACAACTTTGCTCCTTAACACGTCAGCGCCTTTTAAGAACTCGACAGTAAATGATTCATGATGAGTGTTAGGGAATTTTGGTTTCATGTAGATTGTACATCACTCAAAATTAATCTCAGTTGACGCATTCCCATATACTTTCCGGTCAACCTGTTTAGAAAAGAGACATCACACTCGCGTTCCGCTCTTATTAGAGCTTGTCAGCTGCGTATGTCCTTGTGAGGGTCAGAACTAGAAGTTTAGGCACGCTTGCATGAGGCAACCGTGTTGACCACTGCCCTAGCGACCAATTAATCACTTTGTTTGACTGTTTATATGTGACCTACTTGCTGCACTAGGTACCTGGAATGTAAAACTCTGTTCTTGCGTATACTTACTTGCTACAGTTAGATCCCACAGATGCTTATAATTTGGTAGCTCAAATGACACAGATTCTGTAATTGATAACTACAATCAAAACGACTATTGAGCCACAGCGAACAAGTTAAATGTACACATTTTTCAAGGTTTAAACACAAACCTACAGAACTGGTTAATCTAATCAATTGTATCTGAGCTATTTTGCCATCAGGTTTCGAACCGACGCACTCATTTATTCGATTACCTAAAGAGCCACGTTTGTCATTTGGGAAACTTGGTCAAGTCTCAGTGCCAAAGAGGTTCAGTTGTGTTTTCACTGAAAAGAACCTTGTAATCTCTTTATAAGACGCCTCGTTCGCCTATCGGTGTTAAATTATGCATCCACATATCAGCCAACCAGCTCACAATCCCCTTTAGTAGTGGACCTTATCATCGTTTTTTGTTTTGAGCTTTACTCATCAGCAGCTGGTTCTGACTATAGTCCACGATATAACAGAACAGTCAACAAACGCAAACGTGTGATGAGAAACTAGACCAAGACAATGAACATTCAAGAAAAAGTGTCAACAACCTTACGGACATAGGCTTGCTGTTGCCTGCTATATACCGTTATGTCCTAGGACGTTTCTTACCATCGGTCTAAATGAGCTTGAAAACCCTTGGTCAAGAAAACAGTGTCTGTCAACTTTACTCGATGGGGCTGTCGTGACTTTCATAACATGTGATCTCGTTCCGACCAGACCACATTGTGCTTTCCAATACCCATTAGTAGTCACGCTGAACAGTGTACGGTGCGACAAACGATCCGGTGGCGTACGCAGTGCTTGACTCCACCAATGAAGACCACGCATTTTTGCCACTTTAGGTATCGGTCAAAAATGTGTACAGTTCCAAAGTACGCGCTGTTGCGTTCCTCGCACGGTCAGCTCACTTGATGCAGGCTAGCTGACAGAGATAACTGCAGTCGAATGCCGAGACTGGCTATGAACTTCCCGCATGATTGGGTCAGGTCGTTGATCAACAACGCAAAAACGAAGCACACAACGCACTGTAAGTCATTTTTGTATTCAACAGTCGAACGTCGGCTCGCCAAAAATGACAAGTATTACTGAATGCACTGAGTTCTCCGGTTCTCCCAATGAGCAAGCAGATGAAGCAAAACTACTCAGGTGTGTGAAACGATCAACAGCGTCGAGCGGTGTGTCAACAACAACAACAACAACAACAACAACAACAACAACAACAACAACAACAACAACAACAGCGTCAAGGTCACTGTTAACCCACTGTTGTAATATAAGGCTGCAAGATGCATATCATGCGGACCATTCATGTCATACAATAAGTTCAGTGTAGTGTACAAGTTCTCTTCAGAAGAACTAACAAAATATCAGTCACCCTACCACTTGAAGGAAGCCTCACTGGACTACAGATTAGCATGAAGCGATTGCATATGCGGTACTGTTATACGGCCGTGAGTTGATAGTTTTCGAAGGCTAGCATTTTTTGATAATCGTTGTCTGCATCATATAGTCTATATGTGAAGCATTGCTAGACGGAAGTTGATGAGGTTTAACAGAGTACGTCAATATAAGCCTACCTCTTATTACACAAAATGCTTTCAAGACATTGACTGAAATGACTGGGGTACTGGTTTATCGCGTAACACAATGCGTCCCTTCTGGCCAGATTGGGTTAAATTGAGACAAAAACAATACTTTTAAAAAATCTAGATCTAAAGGATCTAGAATGGCATCATTTATGACATCCGTTGGTTCCATCCTGCTTCTCAGCTAAGGTACAGTAGACGGTGTGTTGTTGAAAAAGACACTGAAGGAAATGGCTGCAGGCCAAAGTCCAGTGGTTGAAAAGTTGTCATGTCTGTTACGGTGGCAGATTACTTTCCGAATGGTGGAAGGATCGATGTCAAAACTGCTCAAACTTCAAATTGATCAAGCTTTTTCTCCTTTCTGTTGTCGTTTTGAAACTTGGTCTACATTTTATCTGTTGTTAATCCCCTGTTAACAGGAAATGTTATTGTCTGATTGGCTGGAATTTACAACTTGCAAGTAGACCATCAGATTTACGTACATCAATACCAGACTGCGTTGGCATTGGTCTGTTTTTCTTATGACTATGTCATAATTAATAAGTCGACCAGCGTCTCTCTATATATTGGGGGTACGTCTGGGATTTCTCTCAAAGAGCACAGAATAACCAACCGCGACTAGCCTTTGATACGACTCTCCGCTTAAATTTGTACAAGTGGCTGTGACAAACCACTAAACAGTCGCCCTGCTATATCTGTCTTTCAGCCGTTTTATTCGAATAGTATTCCGAAATCGATTCTTAGTATGGCAGATACTGATGATCGAATTTATTTTACTCGATCCAGTGTTTCCTTACGATACTACTTATAACATCAGTCTAATTAAACTCTCTACACTGTGATCACGGTTGATCAAAACTTCATTTGTTCACTGTCCATGACAATTACAATCACAGGATTTATTCATAATGGACGCTATTCAGCTTGTAACTTTTTAGATTCTTTTTATTGTTATTTTATTTGGACTGCCATCATTTTTTGTTATATACCACAATCACGATCATCATCCACTGAGTCAAACCCAATCAATTGCACACTCAAATCCTAACCATCAACTATGCACACAAACAAACAAACAAACACACGCAAACTGTATTACAATGGTGATGTCAGTGGCCTTTTTAGCTGTCATTTTAGCTTCATCAATAGCTACCCATTAAATACGGGCGTTCCGTCACATGCATTAAGAGACACCGCACGTCCTCTCTAACTCGCATACAGCTTCATGTTCTCGCGCGCACACACACACACACACCGCCCACACCTTTTACTTTGTGACCACCCCCCATCTCTCATCTCTATTTTATGCATTATCTACAGGCTAGAAAATGTCACAGAATGGTGGCCTAATGGTACTGTCTGTGTGAGTAAACGTTACGACAATCGAGGATACAACTTTAAAACAAAATACAAAAGCAGGTAATCAAGTGAGTATGAGCCTGGCTGGTACGACTACTACTTTTTTCTATTTGTGATTATTCTGTACATGTGTGTATAGGTAAGTGCATTTTGAAAAAAACTAACGCACATCCATTGTCCGACCGGTACAATACAGCTGTCTAACCTCATACACATGCATAGCCTTTTGTCAGGCATACATGAGCGCACAAGCGTACTCGCGGTGGGCGCCATCACACGAGAACACAAACCAACACTGTAGTTCACAAATGACCCCGATGAATCGGGCTGACTTATTAAAGATTATGATAGCCACAACTGTTCCATTAAGTACCTTCCTGAGGGTAGTCTTTGACGGTTTGTGTACTGGTGTGTGTGTCTGTCTGTATTGAAGTAGTGGACGCAGTACTAAAAGGGACACGTGAAACAATAGCTGGAAACATTTCCACTCAGCATTGTACATAACGCTTTCGTCTAGTCCTATCACTGTCTACCGGGCTTACTGGGTGTGTCAGAAGGTTTATGGGCATAGTTACATAGATGTAGGTGACAGTGATGGACAAGCCTTCAATTAGTTTGTCGTTTAGTGTACATTTGAGGATAATAATGCTTTGTGTTTAACTTACGGGGAAATAATTCCTCATTCGTAAAAATATCTGCTATTTATCTTTTGTGTCTACAAATAGGGGAATGTGAGCTGGCCGAACGGAGAAATTCATTGCTGCACGATAACACACGTAGGGAACCAGATGTCTTACGTCAGGTCTGTAACTGGCGTTTGGCGTACAGTGATGCCATACAGTAATATGCATCTGGCAATTGAAATTGTACGTTTTAAAAACTTGTTTCATTAGGAATGCAGAAACATGTGTTGTAGGATGAATTTCTTTCGCGCCTAATCTATGGAGTGAAGACCGGTCAAGAATTTGCTCCATACCCCCCACGAAGTCGATGTCCAGTTAAAACTAGCAGTAGGTTCTATGAAAATAAGGTAGAGAATAAATGCAAACAAACCACGCAGAAAGATAATCTGTTGACTGTTATGAGAACATTACACATGGAGGGGTCGGTGCTTATTGTGTTATAGAGTTACCATGCGTTGTTTACCAGCCCCAACAAGAAATTCGAGTATGTTGTTTAATTACGAAGGGAGCTGCCTAAAGAGTGCACGGAAATCGGAAAGCTGCAATCAGTTGTGAATGAAGTTCACTTCACATAAACCGAAATCTCCAGTGACTTATTGCTGACCAATAACCTGAAGGATTGAAATAATAACTCTTTGGACGCTTCGACCGTGTAACTTCATGTGTTGCTGCACGATTTTCCGACGACTTTTTTAGCAAGTGCTAACAAAACGTCTTCTGTTTTTGATCTGTTCATAAAAAGGTTACAAACATTTGATGGCTAGTTTAGCACATAAAAATAGTAATTCACCGGAGCTGAATTAGAAGTGTTAGAAAGAGGTTTATTCAAAACAACTTTATCTGCATAATTGGAAAACACGGGTCATTATAGTGTACTTCATCTACGTAAACTGATAATAGAAAATTTCTACGGATAGTCCCTTGAGATACACCAAAATTAGCTACTAAGTGAGAGGACTTACCGTTGTTACATCAAACATATTGTACATAGTGTGCCCTATTAATGAGACAGTTGAGGACCCATTAAAAATGCAGGCTGTCCCAAAACCATAAGATCAAGTGTCTACTTTATTAAAGATTCAAACATTATGAGTGTTCTACTGTGTTCATTGCACGAGGGGGTGAAAGGGATCAGGTTTTACTGTGAACAAAATGTCATCAAAAAGTCCTTTAGTATACTGCCAAGTAACAAAAACGAAGACTTTAGTCGTCCCCCATCCAATCTGGCAGCGTCTCTTCAGATGTGGACGGTTCTACTGTTGAGTTCTGTTTAGGACAAATTGATCTGGATGACTAGACTACTGATAATTGGTCGAGGATTTGGTTAATTCCGATTTGAATATCTATGGGAATGCGACAGCTGCGAACACCTGTGATTGATGTTCAACCTGAGGCCAGAAGACTATCAATAAGAGATGAACAAGTTGCCAAGAAAATAGCAAACGCGACGAAATCAGTTACCATGGGAGAATCAGTAGTTTCGAAGATGTATACCTACCTTCGTTTGTTTTACAAACGTAACTGAACATTACTACTCTGTTGAAAACTCGACTCAGGACAGCTACTGGATGCACATCTCAAGCAGTCCAGCTGTGTTGTTCGTAATTACTCGAATCCCCACACCACGACTGAAAATGCTACTAAAGCACATCGGCAAAACTTACGCCATCTACGAACTTCCGTGCGAGTACCGTGCTACTTCCATAAGTAGAACGGAGCAACATTTGCGCAATGGATTCAACAAGTGCACTCCAGTCTGAGTCCTTAAAACGCTGGTGGATACACCACTGTCACAATTTGGCCAGAACATGGACCGTCACAAAGAAACAGTCATCGCCCTCTTGATATTCAATGACATTCTCAAGTACAGCCATTTGAATACGGTCCGCAACGAAAATTCAGAGACCTTTTCGGTTCGCGGAGACCGTAACAGTTAACAACTGGAAACCACCCATTTATGTACAGAACGTCTGTTTCATCATTACCAGATTACCCTGGTATCTGATGTGCTTTAGTATGTGCGTGTATCTGTTGCTTTTATCATTTCCCTTCAGGGTGCCTATTTAAATTTGCTTTATCAACCCTCAAACCCTAATAGTGGTCTGATGGATTGCAACGAAACGTGCTGAAGCAATACACTGTAGAAAAGAAACGTTTCTGATTTCTCTGTTCGAATTTTTCGTGGTTTTCGAACGTCTTAGTAACTTAATTTTACATAGCGCTACCGTCCAAACCTAATAATTTATCTCTGTACAGTTTTTATGCTTCCTTTGTTGATTTTTAACTATTGTTTACTGATTGTACATTGTCATATTGGACTTATTTCTCCTCAGTTATATTCTCTGGTCCTTTGGCAAAAGAATTTACCATTTTTCACCGCTTGCTTGAAGGTCGACATTCCAAGTATACTTTAGTTTCATTTCATCACATCTTCTACGGTTAACTTCGCAGGCATATCTGCCTCAGTGTGTTGCATTGTTCATTGTTGACATGGCTACAAGCTAACAGGTTTATGCAAGTTTCCCTTAGGTTACCATCATTTGTAAACCCTATATAAAAATGTATTTGTTGGATAACAAAGGAACACAATGAACTTTATCTTTTCTGTAAAATTCTGTAAATCTATGAACCATACATTTCTACTACACATGTTACCAACATCGCTGGTAGAGCACGGACTGTGACAGCCAGCAATTTACTTTAACCGCTTCCGGGTGACCTTGCGCTACTTCAAGGGAGGGAGAGGAACTCAGCTAACAAGACTGGTTTTGATAAACACAGGGGCAGGCTGCAAAACTGGACTTCGACTTACATAAGACTTTTTCTCTCGTGCGTTTCTCCCCACAAATAATTGTGGTACCTCTAAGTAGGCAGCAGTCTGGCTGGGGATGTGTGGTTTAGGGATGCGTAGCTTAGGGCCCCACGTGGTCAGATTTACAGTTGTAAGGCGTAGTCGAAACTAACAAGCGTGCACGGATATGATTTGATTTTGAATAACAGAACATGCTACCGTGTCGATGAATCCATTTTAGTTTTCGTTTCGCATGAGCAAAACTCCTAATAACTTTTGTGCACGAATTATTTGGTATTTGGTTCATGCCTGTTCGTGTTGCTTCCTTTGATAGGACTATTCCTGGAACCCCCACCTCGAAAGGAAGTTGTCCCCAGATGTATCCACATTGTCTAAAGTTGATCCACAAGTCTAATGGACAATCAAGTTAAAAACGGCCAGCTTGTGTATAGCATAGCTGCTTTCAATCACCTCGAAAAAATGTTTTGAGAAACCATAGTCAAAAGCTAGGAATAACCAGGTCAATGGTAATTCTCACGATCGTAATAGGCAAAAACACTTAAAAGGGATGTATTGGATCGTCGGCAAAGTTATGCGCTTAATCGTTTGACCCAAAACCAAGAAACGAGAAGAGACTCGGCAACACCGTTTGTTGGCAGAGCGAGTCAAAATGAGGACAGAGGTTCTAAATTTATAGAACGAAATGACTACCATAAATGGCCTACCGACATACAGCGAATCAAACGAGGCAGTCATATATGACAGTCAGAGAGTCAGAGCAAATCACGTTACAGAGGGTATCAGAAAGCGACGTGAGGAAACAGTCCAAATAGCGTACAAGCGTTCGAACGCACACCTGCAATCTGATTGGCCGAGTAGAACCATACCTCCACCCACGACCATACCTTCCAATCTGGTCTGGCCGACTAATGTGGCGTGAGGCGTCCTGCCTATTTCGTTATGAAATACGTCTCCAAACAATATGTGAACAGAAATTGTGTCATCCGAACCGTTTTCGTATGCACCGCCCGGGCTGCTTCCCAAGAACTGGATTCTGGGGCATGGTCAGGAAAACTAAAAGATTACGCCGATTGGTTACGAAGACGACTATAGGCACCCTCGAGCAGCTTTTCCCGCAAGACAGGAACTGACTTCCAGGTAGCCGCTGTTTGACAACTTTAGACGGCTATGTAAGACCACGTTCATCATAAGCCTCAATACCAGGGTATTGTTTGAACGAACACACAATACCGATCTTAGCATGCGAGAAGATGCATTCATGAATCAAACTGACTGGAGCAGTGCGATCAGGATGGGCGTTCGGTAGTTTCGTTGTCGACACCTTCTTGATAACGTGGTTTGCAAGAGACTTTTAAATGCCGTAAGTCATGGTAATGTGATACTATGACACTGTGACTGGTGCGGCCGCCATTTTGCGGGCCACCTCTACCTGGCAAAGCTAAAATGCACTTCAACTACACCTTCAACCAAAGCATAGTGAAGTCATTGTGTGCACATGCGATGATCCGCCTAGAACTTGTTCACTTGAATAAACCAGTGGGTATTGACATTTTGTTAAATCAACCTAATTCCATTTCAGGAATTTGGACTCCAGTGCCTTTCCTGTCTTTCTGCTTTCTTAGTGCAGTTATTCTGAAGAGTATTTGATTTAATAAACCCAATCGAAATCATGTTTTCCTCCCTATCTGACATGCAATTTATAAACACCCAATCGTGTATTGGAAATGTTTCTCTCTGTCTAACGCCCTGTCTCATGTTTCCATGACCCTTATGTGCTTAAGATACATTCATCCGCTTAACTTAGATCTTATTGCCAGGGAACCCCTAATTACAGTTTCCGAGTGTTAAGGGTTTTCTTGGAGTGTAGCATTTGGACGACTACCGTCTGTCTGTCATGCCAGAGATCATTCAGCTTACACGTCTCATGATCTTTCTTATGTGAGTCTATGTTAGTTAATGAACAATATGAGTGAAACAGTAGATGTTGCGTTGCAACATACTTATGATAACATGTGCATAAGTGTAATATGAATTTAGCCAAAGTGACAGGCTATCGTGGACACGGATTGCCAATAAATAGGTTTTGGTCAGCTTGCAACTGAACGATACCGAATGGTGCATTCGGACGCCTTCCTGTTAGTGACTTAGTGAGCGGCTTTTAAGGCTATCCTTACACTGACAAGAGAGAAAAGCAACGGCGGCAACAGTAGAATCAACAATTGATAGTTTATTTCTTGAGTAAAATGACAAACTTTGTGCAGATGTAAATGATGCAAAATATGTGATTTTAAGATTCTTCATAATTGTTACCCTTGTGCATTAAACCATTGTAGCACCCGTCATTTATATGGAAGGACCAACGGTTTTATTTTATGCAATACATTGTCTAACTTACTTTCTACTGTTGTGAAACCAAAGTTACTCATCTAAGAGCTGGGGGTGATTGTTTAACAAAAGGGCTGATTGATTTGAGGCCAAAGGATCAGAAGTTGGCAACCACGGTTGATGGATCAGTGTTACATGTCAGGGGCCTTGACTCGGCTGTTTCAACTTGTGTGGCCGACGGAGACCATCTCTTCGTGCTGGGGTCACTCTATAATAGCTCCTGTATTCAAAAAGGGTATCAGGAGTTCTTGCGAAAACCATAGGGGAATTAGCTTGACCCCAGTCATTTCTAGAGTTCTGGCCTCCATTATACTTCGCCGACTCACCGCAGCTAGGGAGTTAAACACTAGAGAAGAACAGGCAGGGTTTCGTCCTGGCCGGGGATGTATAGATCATATTTTCACTCCCCGTCAAATTATGGAGCAGCGTCATGTATGCCACCGTCCAACAATTGCCATATTTCTCGACTATAAAGGTGCGTTCGATTCGGTGGATCGATTTATACTTATAGAGTCGCTTAAACGCGGGGGTGTACAGACCTAGTATGTGAACATACTGTCGGCGTTTTACTCGTATACTTCTGTTCAGGTTAGGGTTTATGGTGAGCCGTCTGACAGTTTCAGCACCATGAGCGACGTTTGTCAAGACCGGCCCCTTTCAACATTTTCGTCCAATTTCGTCATAGACGAAATAATGGAAGACTGTTTACGTCACTCAAACGATGCCGGTGTGGCCCTCCTACCTGCTGGAAGGCTGACCGATCTTGATTATGCTGACGATAAAGTATGGCTGTTTGATAACTTTCAGGCGGCATAAACAACGCTAAACGCAATTTCGCGTTCTGCTAAGTACTTCGGAATGCGTTTCGCAGCCTCGAAATGCAAAGTACTTCTGCAAGATTGCTGTAATTACGTAGATTTAATATTAGGTAATGAAGTAATGTAGGTTGTTGACCGGTTCGTATATCTGGGAAACTGTATCAGCTGCAGAGGCGAAGATGAAGGAATGAAATAGATGTGCATATTTCTAAGGCTAGGGCGTTGTTTATTAATCTGAAGCACTTGTGGCGACAGAAAGATATCTCTCTGAAGCTTAAGTGTCGCGTATATCAGACAACGGTGAGGGCTGTATTACTTTACGGCAGCGAAACATGGCCCTTCAGGGTAGAAGACGTGAACCGTCTTCAGGTGTTTGACCACCGATGTCTGCGTTCAGTCGCTCGTATCGGGTGACACCAGCGATTAAGCAACGAAGAGGTTAGGAAGCGGGTGTTTGGCACTGATTGTCAAACGAGTTCTTTTATTCAGTCACTACATTTGCACAGACTTAGATGGTTAGGTCATGTACTAAGGATGCCAGCTAATCGTTTGCCACACTGAGTACTGTATGCCGACGCTTCGACCGGTTGGCGTAAGGTGCGAGGTGGACAGATGATGACCTGGCGTGGAGAAATGAAATCGTCCACGAAGGGCTTGAGCACTGTAGATCGGGTTCGTCTCCCGGGCTGGAGCCCTTGCGACTCACAGAGTCGATGACTTGAAACTTTAGGTGAAATGGCGGCAAACCGAGCTCAGTGGCGTGAATGCTGTCGTTGTTTGGCCGAGTTGTCTGTGAAGTGAGTGCACTTAATGTCGCCGGGCAGTGAAAGCCGTGAGGAAGCTGTCTTGCTGATGACGCCTTACTTTCACTTACAGCTCGGTTCGTTTGCAAGGTGTGGGCGCCTTGATGCTGTATGTTTGAATATAGACGTAGCTATTTTTAGTGATTAGGCTCCATCCCCTCTCCCTTCTTTCTTCTCTCTTCTTAAACGGGGTTTGTTTCTTCTCCTTCTTCTTCTTCGTGGTTGTGTGGCAGTTAAGCATCAGTGTGAACCACTGAAGTATTGCTGTCTATGATAATGATGACGTCATCAAATATCGGTCTCTAGTACATTACTTCCAGAAATTGGTGATAACACAATACAACACAGCTTAACCAGTTCCACGTAAAATGTAGTCGTTTATTGCGTTTGATCTATTACTAAACCACCAGTTGTTGATTTCCCATCTCTTCAAAGGTGATCTCCAATACAAGCAAGCAAATGATTTGACCTTTCTATTATCAGCGGGTTTGGGTGATTTCTGTGATCTTCGCAAGCACTCTTCCATCTACCAGTAGGCCAATATAGTCGGGCAACTCGTTGGGTTGTGGTCCCTTGTATCACAAGGCTGTGGATGTTGCAGTATAGCCCACGTCATTAGTGAACATCTACGTTTTACAGTTAAACGACTTGGTGACAAGTAGTTTGTGATTCGAGAGCTATACTATCGCCGAACAAGTTCTATGATTTATTCAGTCATATTAATGCTACCCAAAAAGATGAACATTTTACATCGAGAACAGGAAAATGACTTTTTCATCAGCATTTAATAGAGGCAAGTGAAATGTTATCGTTCATCTTCTCGGTATCGATGTCACATCTTGGGGGTGATACTGAATGGTTAATTTACGGAACGAAAGGCAGCAGGGCATAGCCCAGTTAGACATATTGGTAGAAGACTGCTCGTAAATAATGGAGAGCCAAAATAAGTATGAATTACAACGTATGTATCTTGGGTTGATAAGTAGTCATTCCTGTATACTCTTAAAGCGATCGTTCCGGGCTACTGATACCTGGCCACGAAACAGTCAGCCTTTTGACCAGACGTTTTTGTGAGCATAGCGGCGGTGAGTTTAAGCGGATTACGATAGTTTCTACGATCGTCAGTAAATGACCGCTGACCCAATTCGATTGCGCTCCACAGACTCGATAGATCGGCTTGAACGAATCGGTCGGGTTGATCAGACGGTCTGATTCGACCAAGTGCGCAGCGACCGTCGATTAGTAAGCCTTTACGTACCTCTGAGCTAGTCACGCCGGATGATGCTCCCGCATGCGTTCAGATAAATACCTTGTTGTGTGGCCTGTGTTACGACGTACTAGCTGCTTTTCTGGGTGTACAAGAAATCTGAAACAATTTGACGACATTTGTAAGATTGTCCAGTAGAATATTGCAAACCGGCCTTCAGTATGATATGTCTCAAGGACTGCAAGGTAAAGCTTCTCATGTTGGGGGGACCGGAATTATTTCACATATTTATTGATCGATGCGTGCACTTAATTACATATGTTGGTTGGGACCACGATGAGTTTGGGAAAATGACAGATGAAATCGTAAACTGAATGTGTTCATTCGCATAATCTACTTGACGGTTTGACCGTGTACCAAAAAAGCGAATATCCTTTGTCGGTGCTGTTGTTAACTGACGTAGTGTGTGAAGTAGGTGGTTGGTGGCTCGACTTGCAAAACTGACCACAGTTATCAATAAGGTAATCTCTGTAGGCAACATTTTTCTCTTGAGTTGGAAATCACGTGAGCAAAAAACAGGCTGAGTGAGGAAGTTAAGGGGGGTGACGATTAGACGAGTTCATTGGAGTGGATCTTGCTACTGTTTGACCAATTCATCGAGGTGGCAACGGCAGTTGCTTAAGTGACACAATGAAGATGGAAAGTCACCCAGCTTCATATTGCCACACACACCTCAGATGTTTGTTCGTGGCAGCTCATTTTAAAACGTGTTTATAGGTTACTGATGAGCACTGGGAGATTTTGGTCGATGGGAGTTGCCCATTACTCACAAATGGCTGCAGCTTTCGCATTTTTCGCAGACTTTTTAGCCATTCTCGTTCAAGGTCAATCACCAGACTCATGCTTCATTTTCGCTAAAGCTGCTCAGTAGTGCATATCCTTGTCATCATCTGGATTGAAAGTACGGCCATGCTTTCACGAAATAAACATGTTGATCACTGTCAATAATCTGGCATGAAGTGGGACTGAATTATCGTGTGTGTGAACGCTCAGCCATATTAGCCTGTGAGGAATGTTTAAGATGCCGATCCCCTCAAGAGGGGACACTGTAAATATCATGTCGGCTTCAACCAATGATGTGTGCATACGTACATAGTGTTATGAATAAAGTTCCATCTCCCTTCACTTTTATTTGCATGTGTATCAGACAAGTGTCCGTAGCAATATGTGACACACAATTGGTAGCAATGATAATAATAGCTAGCGATGATTTTGATATCAGTTGGATTGTGGGCGACTTAGGAGAGCATATCCTCTCTCTTGTAGTTCGTGTAGGCAGAGGAGGATAACTAAACTGATGGTGAAAATATCCACGTTAATATCCGTGATATGCCAGCAACCAGTTTACATTGTTGCCATGAATTCGGGAGCCTCGTTTTGCACAAAGAATAACCTCACTAACTCCGATACGGAGCACGGACTCGGGGATTGACTGTGAATCCTGTGACTTGTAACGTACAACAATAGCTTATCCTAATTGCTGCAACGGGACTAATCGAGGAAGAACTCGGTGGTAAAACAATGCTCAGCTGAGTGACAGCGGACAAGTATTTTTAACTGTCGTGGTAGCTTTTTGTGCAATTCGGGCATAGGCTGGACACCGTCTATTCAGTCGCCGAAGCATTGATCGGTGACAACATCCAGTCTGGACGTTGCCTTAGAGAAAGAACAGTCATGTCATTAAGAACTTCGACCCATCCTACTATAGTACGGCTTAATTTAGATCGAGAAATTGTGCTGTTTAGAGATGGGTAGTAGGGGATTTTGATTTTCATATAGATTGAACATCACCCACAATTGATCGCAGCTGTCGCATTCCCATAGATTTTCCAGTCGGCCCCTTTCGAACAGCAGAAGCACTAGACTCGAGTTTCGCTCTCATTAGAGCTCGTCAGTAGTGCATATCATAGCCACTGCAGCCGGGACTTGAATCACGGTCACGCTGTTCATGAGGCAACCGTGTTAACCGCTGCGCCATTGACTTCACGTTAGGCACGACCGAATTATCATATGTGAATGCTCAACCACTTTCGCTTGTGAGTAATGATCAGGTTGCCCGATCGTCTCGAAATGGAGACACAGTTACTGTCTGTTAACTCCCATCGATAACCCCGCGATTAGGACTTCCTAGCGAAAGTGGTTGAGCGTTCACATATGATAATTCGGTCGTGCCTAACGTGAGGTCAATGGCGTAGTGGTAAACACGGTTGCCTCATGAACAGCATGTCCGTGGTTCAAGTCCCGGCAGTGGCGATGATATGCACTACTGACGAGCTCTAATGAGAGCGAAACTCGAGTGTAGTGTTTGTTTTCGAAAGGGGCCGATTGGAAAGTCTATGAGAATGCGACAGCTGCGATCAATTGTGGGTGATGTTCAATCTATATGAAATTGTGTTGTGCCTCAAACACTGTCCACAGTGCCTGATGACTCAGAGAATCAAGTGCCCTGGTTAAATCCAGAAAGCGGATGTACGGTGGCTAATTGTGTTCGCGGTAGTTCTTCTGGATGGATCAAGCTGCAAATACCAGGCCAGTCATGCAGCGATACGCTGAAACTGCACGTTGTTCCTGGGAACCATTGGTTTTTAGTAGGATTGTTGCTAGCAACCTTCCAGAGTAACTCAGCAGAGTGATGTTCACATAACTACCAGTAAACTGTTTGCTACCTCTATTTTTAAACAAAAGTTATATCAGGGAGTTCTTGAATGTCTGAGAGACTGCCTTCCAATCCGAGTTACAGTAAATCAACTGGGAAAGAACAAGTTTTAAAACCGAACCACCATGTTATAGAAGTTCCTCTGGTAGCATACCCTCATTCAAAGACTTTCAGTTTTGTAAACTGTTTACTAATCCTTCATACCTCTGTCAAATATGAAGAGACACCAATTGAAGCTTTAGTGTCCTGTTCTGGCAGGCTGCTTAAGGTAATCAAGTCTATGCTGCCCGGTCGGTTTTGTCAACTGTCGAGTTAACTGAATCAGCCTTTCATGGTGTTTTCCAGTTGTGTTCTGGAAGCATCAAGTGTCCTGTTAATCACTGCTTTGACGGACTGGATGAATGGACAAAAATGTGTCTTCAGTGACCAGTAGAACCATTTGTGTTATCGGTGGTAGACGTAACCTGGTATCAACTAACCTTGCTTTTCCCACCAGCTGACTATTGCTAAATCGTCAGAAGATTCGGATTGTGCGTTCGAAAAACCTAGTCTTACGCATTATCAGGGTTGGATACATATATCTTAAAATGGGCAGACGGCAGAAGACTACATACAAGTATATCGAACGTGATTCTACAAGTAAACTAATAAACAGTTTATATGAACAGTAACTTAAGACCATGTTTACAAACGCAACAACAATGTTGCGGAAGCACGTGATAAATCGTCTAATTTGACTGTCTGCGATTGAAATAGAGTTGACGGAAATCGAATAAATGTTTGCGTATCAAACGGTTGCTAGTAAAAATGGATATTGGAAATCGAGGGGCGCGTTAAATACAGAGATAAAAGTAAACTACTGTGAACTCATAAGTAGAGCAAATGTTAAGTGTGAAAATGGACTTATCACCCATGATGGCGTCAAGCCACTTAGCGAGTTGATTTCGAACGTTTTGGACTGTGTCTCTTTCGTCTACATTGTTTGGGTTCAGTGTGAGAATACTAGACGCCTTATTCTTCGTTCGCATCAAGCCCAAGATAACTACAACCTCTCCATCGAGCCCGATCGTGGAATTTCAACACTGCACATCAACCGTCTCGATGACTGCCTGAGCAGTTGAAGCAGATCACCAAGGGTAATGGCATCAAAACCCTGAAATACCATTCTCCTTTTTGAGCACTCCAATCGCTTCTTACTAGTGTCAGGAGGACTGACAGTGAACAGACTTTCAAACTTGAATAAACAACTTGATCCTGAGTAGCCTATGACATGTGTTTCATTCAGTCATCTGCACCATTCGCGTGACACGTACTTCACAAATGTTGTTGTGTTGCGCGACCAGATAATCACGTATATTGTGATGATGATTTGTGGGGGAGTCTACGCCATGATATTGCTCGTACTCAGTTAGAATCGGGTGTATTTTACAGTCAAATTGTAATTAACGCACAGACGGCGCAGACGATAATCGTTCTTTTTTGACTGCACCAATTCCATGTGGTTTGAAGACACCCGGTAGGTTGCTGAGTTATGCCCAAATAGCTCGTTAAAGTCACCCGTAACAAGCATTATACTTGATGAATGGCTTATTTGTGTTTTGACCCAGCTGTGTATGCTATTTCCCCCCTAAACTGGATTGGGATAATGTGTACTCCTATATGGAATTAACTCTTACCTTCTATTTTCAACATCTTTCCTGTCATATTTGATCTTATAACTTATATCTGTATTATTTGTTTCGCGAGACAATGTTTTCAGTTCTATACTTCTGAGGTGTGGATGAACAGCCACATTGCACAAGTTTCCAGCTAGTACTAAAATGTCCGTATGTCGCGTCATATACAAGGAGGTGAGTGAGCTGATGATAAGAAACATCTTTAACTGAGATTGGTTTACAGTCTGTGTGGGGACGGATGCAGCAACAACATACAAGTAGCTCCTGTGATGGGTGCTTCTTGATACTCTAACCGTACCTTCGAGTCTGACAGTGAAAAAGTGGTTGTTAACGGGTATTTAGCCATGCAGCGCTTTCGATGTGTACGCGCCTAAAGCAATTCCACCACCGGCTTTGTCAGTGGCATGAGCCGCATGTTTCCCAGAAAGTGCACATTGTAAGTGCACGGTGGAACACCTGACGGAGAATGAAGATGTAACACTGGGCCATAACTCCTAAGCAGTGTTTTAGTGAGACAACAAATATCGACGGTGATGGTCTCCAAAGTACGTGCAAGAGCCGTCCGCTAACCTATCTGCTTAAGTATTCGAATATCAAAATTGGCAGGTCTAAACAATATTCGGAGACCAAGTATAGGGTCGTATCCTTTAGACAAAGAAAAACTGGTGTATGACACAATATTATTCCCGCTATAAATTCCTATACAACCAGCAAATGAAGCAATTTTAAGGCGTATTTCTGAAGGCGAGATTTGGGGGTCACCAACTGAAGAACTATTTAACGAAAGAGGGTAAAAGAGACTGATTGTTTTGGTTTAGTTAAGTGTAACATGAGAAAAAAGCTGGCCGCCGACACGTCAGTCAAACAATTACGATAGGATGATGAGGAATTCATAATTAACGTCTAAATTTCCAGTTTTGCGGACAGGTAGCCCAGGCGGAAGGAGGGTTCGGTTTGTGACTTTTCACTCGGAAACCTTGGTTCAAAAAGAACTTAACCTGCAAAACAGGAGAGTGAAGCACAAAGTTTGTTGGGGGCCAGTGATCAGTAGTAGTTCGGTTCATACGCCTGACGCACCCTGCAAGAGGTTGCGACAAAAGCAGGTCAACAGTCCGAGGACTCACCAATGAAAACAGATTTGATGTAGAAGAACGGTCCAATCAAGGAGTCCAAGACAATACTGTTTAGACGCTAGTATCTTGTTGGCCGAAGTTTGTGACCAGATTGGTTTATAAGTCGTTTGAATGGGGTCCAGCTATTCAAGGTGCCGGCACTTCTTACCTATCCGCTGGAGGCAATGTTCACCAGGTTGATTCGTACAACTTCCACGGGGATTCTCGATGGTTGACGAAGATAGACAACATGATGTCCGAGAGCCCGTCTGCATCCGATATGGCATCGGGAACTTTTTACGGCGGGGCAACATACGCCATGTCGTAGTGCTGTCAGAGAGACACGACGTTTTACAGGAGAGCCGGCTGTCAACCGTGAACCCCCCATACCCTGGTGTTACTGTAGCTCAATGTCCACGACTGCTTAGTCGCCGGAAGAAACCCGCTTATTTCGCAGTTTTTCCTCATGTGTCAGGCCGCTCCTCAATCCTTAGCTTAAGGTTTTGCTACGTGGCGTTGAGCTATTTAGCCGGGTGCCCGGTCAGCTCTTGTCATGCATATATATCACATTGCACTACTCGTGAGTAGTCAGGCGGAGGCACGTGCTTCGGCATTGTAGTAACCACGGCAAAATACAATAACAGTTCGATGCATTCTTATAAGTAATGGTTATTCCATGCATGCATACATGACAGTTATTACTTCCAAACTTAGTGATATGCACAAATGTGTTTTTGCTTTAAATGGTAGTGGGACCTACATACATAAAACGCATAAGCTAACAAAATTTTATCTATCCGAGTACATTTCCTAGGAATTCATGTATTATGCTACCTTTAACCACACTTCTCACCAGAAGGGGTAACAAAACAGTCTAGAAGATCTCAAACTATTAAATTTTATATAGGAGGATCACTGACTTGAAAGATTCAGCAACGCGACTGACTATGTCTCATTACCACAGCTGAGCGTATCTCTGTATCACAGTACGATGGTTTCGTTGGTCTAGACCTTTAGGGTGACAACTCTCAACCTCAATCAGTTGGGCACTCACGGTTTCTGTTGACCTTGACATCGTTATTACCAGACCGTCGTGGGATTTTTTCCAAAAGTCGTCCTCCGTAATGAACAAGACACGGTCCGAATACAGTCAGTGACCCATTTACTGATAGCAGCAGTATCCACAAATGTTACACTTTAGACGTTGCAAGTACTAAGACATGGGCCAACCTCATTCTGACCATCACCAGCATTCACAACTGTGCAAGAGAGGTGACTATGTTGCTTTTCAATGCGATGAATTGATAGACGATATAATAATAAAAGCTGGTAATCTGATTAGAGAGAAAAGGTTGTCTGCTGGAAGCAGATCTGTATGAATTAATGCTCAGCCAGTCGAAATACGAATGTCGACATACTGTAAGCAACAGCCGATTAAAACAAACAGTTCACTATTATAGAAAGATAACACGATGTCGGCTGACCATCATGTCTACCGCTTACATTGTTGCTTTTTGTTGACCATCTTTACAGTGTAAATGACAGAAGAAACGCTTTTGGGAATACAATACTGATCACTTCTCCCATTGATAAACTGAGTAGACCACCCATATTTCAAGTCATAAGAGGAACGCGACCTACAGTTTCTAGTGTACTACTGTCTGCCTTCTGTTCTGCTTACCAAGGCCCCGGTCGTCCCTCTTGTGTTTTACACCAGCAAACAACGTACGTCACAAAAGTTGTACAGTATAGTAACTTGTGGATTGGCATTCTTAATTGATCCATGAAGTGAATATATTATTTTATTCAAGTTACGGGCTTGGCAAACCAATTCGTTCACTTCTAACGACTATCACATCACTAACCTGAAGTGCACTGTGGCAACTTGACCGGCAGAAGTAGAACACAAACATCACTCTAATGCTTCACAATACAGTGTTAATGCAACACCCAATTTTGACTAATTTTGTCGCTATTTATCCCAGTCTGGAGGAAGGGAAGTATGAATGAAGTTCGAGGTGGTAACCTTCGTGTTACTGACAATGATTCTTATCCGTTGCAACGTCAACTTCGTAAACATCGTTTATGAAGTGGTGATCGATAGAGTTTGTTTACTGAACTGTCATCTGGTGATAAAGTGACTATAAGGTGAACGACCCCAAGAAGCAGTCAAACAACACAGGGATGAAAACTTCACATGACAAATTTATCATTTAATAGTAATAC
Source organism: Paragonimus heterotremus (assembly GCA_013368495.1). NCBI lineage: Eukaryota > Metazoa > Platyhelminthes > Trematoda > Plagiorchiida > Troglotrematidae > Paragonimus > Paragonimus heterotremus. The sequence goes on along the minus strand of LUCH01006227.1, from coordinate 6,715 downwards.
AAACCTTAATTTTGGGCAGTTTGATCCAAGCAATAAACAACTACACAACAATGCAAACGACTGTCAACTACGGTGAACAGCCAAACACATGTGCATGACAACTAATTGAACTTTATGACCGCGAAAACATCAACAACTATGTTTACAAGCCAATCGCTCACAATGACGTAAACGTCGCAAGTACAATGCCTTAAAGTTTAGTTATAAACCTAAGAGGAAAGTGCATATTCAGACGTTATTCCAATAAATATCAAGTGCAGAATGGTTCAAACCTGTCAGCATTCAGTACTGAAAACTGCTATAATGGGCTTTTCTGTATGGCCGATATTTGTATCTCCCAAATATCCTGTGTAGAACGACTCCGAAGCATTACGTTCTTAGGCCAGTGGATGGACTTTCTTTCGGGGTCAGCAGTCTACATTCTGAAGGACAGGAGTGGCAGAAAATTCGCCTGCTGACGTGAGCGGTTGACCAGTTCTTAGCAGGTCACCACTACCATTAGCAACAAACATTTTCGTCAACTTTCGAACGGACGTACGCATGACCGATCAGGCACTCACACTGTTAGCGGTAAACTGGCGCGTAGTTCCTTCTGCGCTGTCAGGAAGGGCAATACAAACTATAAAAAGATCACCACATTATCCAGTATACAGGTTACGGACAAGTTGTCCTGTTAATCGCGGTCTACCAGTATGATCTGCTTTCAGGATGATGTTTCTTATAAACCAAGTTGCTCCCACCTACTTTGCTGTAGGCCGAAATGAGTGAAGTGTGATCCGAACTAACAAGTCAGATACACATACACAATGAAATGGTCACTCAAGGTTTCACATCCCTAATCTGTCTTCAGTAAGGCGAAAGTACCGATTTTAATCATCCATCAGAAACATGTGCACTTGCAGTTTGTACACGTCTAGCTAGGTCAGCGTGTGAACAAACAGAATTCCTGCTGAAAGTGTATCGCGCCCGCAGCTCAACCCATTTCGATTAGTACACACACGTAATCTCACGTAGTAATCATCAAACTGAGGTCCTTTTGACAAGTATGACGCAAAATTTTATATTGCCCAGAATTAACCGGTCTTCACACCCTGGACTAGCTATTTTTCAGGGAAAACCAGGTTTCTGGGAGAACAACGCGGCTTAATTTGTGCAAAATTGTAAACCAGCTTTCCACGTCAGTCCTCACCACACAGTAATTTGCTTCAACTGTGGAACCAGTTCATGGTTAAAATGGCTACAAATTACACACTGTCATGAAGCGGACATTTCTGATTAAAGAAACCACAAAACTAAGAAATACAATGTACCGATTGATGGTCTAAGACCATGGTCACACCACGTCCTATCACAGTACATAAGTATGCGGTAAAATTAGAAATACAGCTTGACTTGTTTCTCAGGAAACACTATTATTTTTCAACAAATTTTCCTTTTTGTGTATGAGTATAAATTTTATTATCCACTACCTGATGAGTAAACTATGGGACTATAACGTTTTCATTGTGTCCATTTGTGCACTGATGTATGCCAGGTCTCATACCTGCGTTGCCTTTCAAGCATTCAGAGAGTAAACAAAAGCCAGTCAATCATGAACCATGGTGACCATAACACTGAGACGATAAAATTAGGTAATTTGACGTGAAATGCGCGTAAATCCCTGTGATGGCTATCGTAGCTGTGGTTATAAATGAGTATTATGGCCGATCGTTAACTCGACTCCGATAAGAGGCATGTCTATGACTGTGCACCCTTAGTAGGCCTTTCATCGTTTGGGATTCCTGTGAAATGGTTGGAATTCTGGATTGTGCTATCGGGTGAGTAGTTTTGGAACGATCCGTAATACTGAGGGTGAATGAGGCACACACACTAATCTGGTTGCCAAAAATCAGCGTAACAGCAGTCGGAAACCAAGATCAGTAATCGATAGGCGTTTGGAAATGGTTTCAAGCAAAATTGTAAGAGAAACATTTGCGCATGAATTGATTGCTTTATACGAGATAAACTGAGCTAGAAAAGTTGACCAACTAAGTGAGAGTTCACTCTACTGAAAGAATTCAAAGTAGATAAATGTTTAGGTGTAACTTCTTCCAAACGGTTGTAAGTTCCGCAAAAAAATTAACAAATTAACAACATCGCTGTCATTCAAAAGACGCTGGTACAAAAGTAAACCTCAATTTGAAGTCCGCCTTTTATTCTGAGTGATGATAGAGCTGGATTTATCCAAAATCATCCATTACTTAGTGGTATACCTCCTAATACTTTGTTTTAATAAAGGGGAACCCAGGATTTTTCAAAATGGATCGCTTTTTAATTGTCGAGTTGGCCACATTGGTCACCAGCATGGTGTGTGTGATCTTAAAAGCCGGTCAGTGTGCGATTATCCTCCTAAGGGGTATGGAACTAACCGCACATTAGGACCCGGCTACTCGGACCTATGCTACCTCTAATTGTGTACGGAAAACAGAATGTACGACGGATATTAGGGACCAAAAGACTGCTGTGAGTGACAGTTTCTGGGTAGTAGTAAGATCTATCGACCATGTACGTGAATTCGGACCGTTAACTCACTGAACTTCTGTATACTGTTATTTTTGCTTGATTACAAGGAACTCTGCAGATCGATGATTAAGAGTGGTCGTAAAGGTATGACTAATCTATGGTCGAGTGTGAACATTCACACAGAGGGATATAGTCATGAAACGAGTGATATTAACCAGACGTCGGTTGATAACTTAACCCTTCGATCAGGTGGAATCAACCTTTCAAATATGGATTGTGTTGATAATGAGAAATTCCATCTTATTAGATCTCAGTTCAGTTCGGCTGAATGGATAATGATAATTTCGTAATGATTTTTCGAGTGAATACCCAGCATCATCTGAGTGTGTTAATATGACTGTAAGAACTGCCTAGCTGATGTGAAACCTAATGAATTGGGGTGCGTTTGCGGCGTGTAGGCCGTGAATTTTCACTAAAATCAAAAAACTTTTTCTTGCTAAATACTGTAAAGCTGCTGTCAGCATTGTATGCTGAATGACTAAGAGACGAGATCTGGACTAGAAGTTATTTTAGCAAACCGTCTGGTTCTTAGAAAATATTGGTTACTTGTTTCGTGAGGTTTTGGAAGATGGGAGTTTTTACGACCGCGGTAACTCATCCAGTTCGAAAGTATTGTTTGAATCGTGTCAGAAAATATAAAATGAGCAAACATTTTTCTAGATTTTTTTGCAGCTAATTTGAGTCGCCTTCACGCAATCACTATGCTGAGAAGTTTTCGAAACCGAATCTGAAAAATTCCTTCAAACAGTGGAAGTTCTCCCAAAAATGTATTAAGCATCACTTCATATTTTTACTCCGTAGTTTTGTAACAGTATTGCCCATTGTGTATTCCGCTTCATCGCTCTTCCATTACATGCTTCGTTAATCCTACTACAAATCGTTATAGACCTGAAAAGTCTGCCATAAAACTTGTTAGCCAACTAGCTTGTCATTGAGGAGTTCTTCCATCAGGGAGCTCGTTACTGAGAATTGAAAAAGAATACTTAGGTGAAGTAACACAAAAACGAAGATGAAACGTTTCCAAAATAATTTGCTGCATAAAACAAACATAAAGCTTGAACATAGTAGGTTGGCGGATTCCATGAAATGAACGAACGTAGCTGAATGTGGACGCTATTATGTGTTTTGTCCGGAAATATAATCAGAGGAATTTAACATCGATAAACGCCAGTCTTTGTTTTTACAGTTAAATGCTGAACAGTTGGTTCTGACTCCTAGTGTGTATTTTTATATAGCATACTACGTCCATCTTACAGCACGTCGCCCAGCAGAACATACCGCATAGCATCTCCAAGTGTAGTTCAGTCATGAGTCACCCCCATTTTGCAGGTCGGCGATTATTTAATTCTAGATCGCAAACCTGGTCATCCCATCCCGTTTATTAACTTCATGGGTTGTTTTCAAAATCGGTAGAAGGGCGTCTTCTTGTTCTTACCGAGACCTTCGCAATGGTTCTGAACTCAAATTACCGCACCCTGCTTAATCCGCAAAATGAACATTGAAAACATGCTTGTTTGCTACATCATCTTGCTAGAGCTCCATCGAACATCTTCGCACGGTTCAAGATAGTGACCAGGTGAGTGGTTTGCTTTTCCCCATTTTCCAGCAGAAAATCCATTGTTTGGTACTTCAGCTCCATCATTCGAGTTGGATATTCCAAATGGTTGGGTTTAAAATAGACATCTCGGACATCCTGTATCCATTCAAATTTGCAAGAAATTATGCCTGAAACACATCTGCCACATGTCCTATACGTTGACTTAGAGATAGAAGACACTGCTATATACAACTCTCATCAGGTTCACTAGTAAGGTGCATACCGGATTTTAGCCTAGTGAAAGTTATGTGAAGAAGGCTGAAGCAGGAATTTGTGTGCTTTAGTGATCCGTATAAGCTCTTTGAGTTTTCTTCGACAAGGCGACCGTATTGTTGTTAAGACTGTAAGGCAGTGCCTGATTCAAGTCTCCAAAATTGTTTTCCGCTCGATTCTGGCAGGAAAGTTTGTTCACTGGAGAGGCGTAATGAAAAATATTTCGTACCTCTTAAAAGTGGTCCAACGGTGATGGTGTTTCTTCAGTTTTTTTCATGGAGCAAACTCCGTAAACAGTCGGACGATTTTGTTCCCAACCTCTATGCATGCACTAATCGATACAAAATGAACAGCGTACTTCGTGGCTCCTACTTACAGCAGATGGGATGTGTGGTTGACGTACGTTGTCTGGCAACGGGGCTTGTCGTATCCTTGTTGTACGCATTGTATCGACTGTTGGATCAAGAAAAACCGAGTGTAAATCCTCATTCTTTACTTAACCTTTTGCGCTACTTACACATTTACAGTAGTATAGTCTATTTCTAAAGTTAACGTGACGTCAATTTGCCTTATTCGTTGCCATTAACCATTACTGGGAGAGAATACAATTATTTGACTCGTGGAAATTAGAAGAGCAACACACCTAACTAAATCCTACGCAACATATGTTCCTTTTTTATTCCTTTTTTTGTTGCGATGTAAAATTTTTAACGTGAATCATACCTATGTGTTAATATCTCATCGCCCAATTTGACTGGAAAAAGTGCGATAAAACAAAAACCGTGTAGATCATTTTAAAATGATCACTGTGCACTTCTCTACTTCTTACTCCCACAAATAGCTACACTTCTTGCAAAAGCGAACATCTCAAAAAGCATGCCCAGTGACATTATGAATGTGTCATTTGTTTGGTCTGATCAATTTATTCACATATTCGGTTTTGCCTTCATACAGTAATGTACGTATTGGTGGATCTCGTGTGTTGTGTGTATCTTGGTCGCTTATCGTTGGATTTCGACCATTGCAACTGCTGACAATCCTTTCTGTTAACCGTGTATCTTCGTTGCAAGAACTTATCACAATAATTTTACCTGTATTCTCTACATTCTCGTATATGTTTTTATGTCTAACCTCCATGGTCAGTCTGTTTCACTCGTTTATTGTTGTATCTGTAGGATCAGAAATATTCACGACATATATTCACAGATATGTATAAATCTATCCGGCCCAGACCGCGGGTAAGACTGGGTTACTAAAACTTATAATCTGGCCATCCGATTGATAAAACTGTCGCATACGCAAGATGAACAAAAACTACGTGAGATGCTTTGTAGGTGTTGTTGAAGGAAACGGTGATGACGGAAATATTTTGAACGGTAAATTGCGTAAAAGTGAGTTGCGTCCAAAATATCTGAGAGAATTTATTTCAAAATCAACATCACAGCTGACAAATCTTTAGTAGTATACGAGCTCAACAGTCATTCACAGTCAATTTATGCAGAAGGGCAAAGCTGCAAAGTTGGCTACTAAATAGCTGATGATGCTGTTTGCAACTCGATCAATATTCCTGTGAAGAGAACCATGGTTGGCGGGGAAGTGGGGCAGTGGTATAATGCTGAACTACCGCGCTGCCGTATACTCAATCGAGTATTGCCACAGGCTTACGCGTGTGAGCTAAAAACTTCCTGAATCGGCCACCACGATGCAAACGACGTTTGCCGTATTTCAAGTTCTCTGTCAAGTTTCCTTGAAGAGAATTATTTTTTTTAGTGAGGACCCAATAAGACACTGACAATCCTAAATCTAGTGTGTTGAACGTCATACAAGACCCCGAGGCTCGTCTATTCTATTTGATTCATGACTAAAACGGTGAAGCCATTAGAAGTTGCAATATATCAGAGTCTGAAGATTAAATCTGAGATGTCACGGAAATATTTCAGACAATGTTTGGTTGCATACATCTAGTGGCTTTAAGACATATTTGTCAATATTTGGCCGACCGGTCTTCAGGACAAATGGTGGAGACGGAATAACACACTGGTAATACAAATGAAAGCTTGCTCCATTGCACTACAGTAGATGTAATACGAAGCACAATCAAGTGCTTCAGTAACCGTATTGGTAAAGGAGAGGCGACCAACTCATGTATTGCAACTGAAATTATTCAAAAGAGATTCTGACATATTCACGCACCCCGAAAATCCACCTTCAAGGAGTTGTTCGAATTCGTATGCGATTGCGACGGGACAATAACTGCACAGACCATAAAGGTCCTAAAGTCGGAATTCTCATAGGGATGAAAGTATCAGATGCCCAATGAGCTCTTGAACAAATACGAGGAAA